>JAVJIF010006670.1:0-124848 GCA_038442645.1 Agave tequilana | reverse complement strand
ATCCACTGCTATCAAGGATTTGAAAGTGAAAGATATATTTGAATCAAAAATTTAAATTACTGCAGACAATTACTAAGTGGTCCATTAAGTGTGGAGTGTCATTAACGTGTTTTGTTATGAGATATTTTGAGATTTGTATTATTGTGATATGACTTTAAAAGCGATATTTTGATGTGAATTGTGAAACTTGAGTTGAGATTTTGTGATTTGAGTTTGTTTGAGTTGAGATTTGTGATTTAAATAGGAGTTCTGATATGATTTTGATATTTGTGATTTTAATACGAGTTGTGATATGAGTTGAAATTAGTGATTTTAAATTTTATATGAGTTGTGAAATGTATTACTTTTGCTAAATATGGATATGTATGATATGTATGAGTTGGGATTTTTGTTTATTAAACATGGAAATGTATGATATGTATGAGTTGGGAATTTTTTTTGCCCAAGTGTTTCCTGTCCGACGTTACCAACCCAGGACAAAGCAAATTTAATTTTTTTTCAAGCTTTTTCTTTGTCCTGGTTAGTAACCCTTGACAAAGAAAAGAAATCAGAAAAGGTGAGGTTGCTTTGTCCGGGGTTGCCAACCACAGACAAAAGAAAAACTAAAAAAAAAAAAAAAATTCGATTGGCAACCCCAGACAAAGAACACTTGAAAAAAAAAAAACTTTTTTTGTCCCGGGTTAGAAACCTCGGACAAAGAAAATAACTCAATTTTTTTTTTTAATCCAGGTTTGATAACATCAGGCAAAGAAAAACAGTTCAAAAAACATTTATCTCTTAGTAAAAAAACAATAAAAAAATTGCTTTGCCTAGGATTAGCAACCCCAGACAAATAACAATTGAGTAAAAAATTATATTATTCGTTCGGACCTGTCAATTTCCGACGAAGAAAAATCGACTTCTCGCCAGAGCAAACGTCACGCTTGCGGGGTGAAACACCCAACGACATGACATGACAGAGGTCAGATTTTAAAATTTTTTTTGGAAGATCAATTTTTTCAAATTATTTAAAAAAATGTATACTTTGAAAAATTCCCCCAAAAAGATTAAAAAATAAAATAAAATAAAAAAGAGCAAGAAAAAGCCCAAAAAGAAGACAGATGACAGCCCCCTCGCGATAGGGCGAAAGAAATAATGCGCATACTCCATCGAACCCAGGACCCCAACCCCAATCGAAGCAACAAACCAACCATCCCCCCCTCTCGTCTCTCAATCACTTCTTCTCAATCCCTTTCAGCATCACATCCTCCCCGTTCCCCCTTCGCTCCCCTGCCTCTCTTCCCATCGATCCATGGCTGAATTCCTCACCGAGCGAGCCCGACCGCCGATCTCTCGTCGCCGTTGATGCCATCCCCGATCTCGCCAGGAAACTCCCATCGGAAGATGAACGGGAAGGCAGCGGAGGCGGCGATGCCGTGGTGCCGGCGGCGGCGGCGCTCGAGTGGAAATTCTCCCAGGTCTTCGGCGAGCGGACCGCCGTGAGGAGGTTCAGGAAGGTATGAAAGGAGTAGCGAATTGATTAGATCTGATTCCGTTCTTGGATTGCATCTCGGTTTAGGGTTTCGCCTTTGGTTTTTGCGCCTAGATCGGGGGTTTGTTGGGGCCGATGGTTGATTTTGGGATTGGCTTGGTAGTTTGTGTCGGAATTAGTGGGATTAGTGATGTGAATTAGGTCTAGTAGCGGTTTTGTTGTGAAAGAAGGAAGCTTGGATGAAATCGAAGTGTGGAAAGAATCCGATTCCGTTTTCTCTCAATTGGGACAGCAATGAGCTCGATGGAGTCGTTTAGTTACGGAGAATCCGTGAACTATCATTCTATTGTTTTTTCTGTGAAAACTGCAGTTGACTTTCCTTTTTCGGTAGTTGGATTTACTTTATCTATTGGAGATGCTATAGTTTATGTTGTTTTAGTTTGCTACCTTTTGCCATCTCTGTTTGACGACCTCGAATTGGACAACCAACGCCCCCACCCCCCGCCCCTCCACCAAAAAAAAAAAAAAAGACAAAAAAAAAAAAAAAAAAACAAACAAAAGTCCTTTTTATGAACAAAACACAGTTAGGACATGTTTCGTTTCTTTCCTTAAATTTATTTTGCTCATGGGTGCAGTTGGTCGTTTTAGAATCTAGTTATGTAAGCACTGATTGTTGTTGCAGAGCGCACCAGCTCCCCCTCACCTTTTTCTGAATGAAATTTATATGTAAATACTAAGATCTACGTTTCCAAACTGATGTCACTGTTGTTTTGTTGCTGGATGTGTTTCATACGAAGCCACTGCATCTCTCATCATAGAAACTGACTCCCGTGATTAATTGCTTGTACTTTTTATGTTGTTGTTGCATGATAAAGTTTGTAGTTTTCTTTGCATTAGAACATGGTGTGCATCTAGGCCTGTCATTATACTTATGTTCACATCGTGGAAGCAAATATTTTCACATTTTAATGGAGCTGTCAAATCATGTTTCCTTTAATTGGGGTGCTAAATCCACAGTTTACAGGATTTAATGTTCCACACTTACTTGTATGAACATTACTGTGGCAGATTTAAGTTAGTAGAGTTATTCGGTCACAAGTGCTGAGACGTGATAGCCAGACCACCTGCAATCTTCTTATATTGTGGCTCTTAATTGTGAGGAGCAGAGTGCTTTGCATGTGGAGAATACTCATGGGTCCCAACTTGTGGTAGTCAGTGACTGAGGGTCTTTGGTGGGAAAGCAAGTGCTCACATACTAAGTTAGAAAACAAGGGATAACTTAAAGTATTTCTAACAGGATTGGCTCTTGATGAATCATAGAATATTATGGGGCAAATAATTGACATGCCGATTAGGACTGAAATAGGATGGTGACCAGACACTATTGAAATTTTATGTTACATACACTTGCCAGGAATACAGAAGGCAAGAGCATAGATTAGTCTTTGCTACTTCACTAAAGGGACTGTTTGGTTACGAGGAAGTGGGCAGAAGTAAGGAAATAGGGAAGTATAATCGCTCACTTTCTTATCTATCCAAACACCGAAAAGGAAAATAAGAAAATCCCTTTTCCTTTTCTCTTTTCTCTTTTACACAATCATTTCCTCACTTCCAGAGTGCTACAGTTAATTTTGTGGTCATGTAAATCTCATTTGTAATAAGTTGTAGCACAAAATAGTTAATTTTTTGATCATGTAAATCTCACTTGCATTCTAATTACAATCTATTTTTTATTTTTCTTAATTAATTTTTATTTTAATATTATTTTACGGTCAACTTTGTGGTCAATTTTTTCACTTCCACTTTCACATTACCATCCAAACACCGAAAAGACAAAACATTTTCCAAACCACACTTCCCAACAACATCCAAACACTGAAAAATTTACTAACTAATTCCCAAGTTCCAAAGGGAATTATTACCACTTCCTCAATTCCTCACTTCCTCACTTCCACCCTTAACCAAACACGCCCAAAAAAGAAGTGGTGGGAAGTAAAAAAAAAATGTAAAAGCGTATCTGATTGAAGGAGATACATTCTTCCTTTAAGTCATAAAAATGACATTATAAATAATTAATCTACAGGAAGTAGAATTTATTTGAGAATTATAATGTTCTGTATGAGGAAATTATGGGTAGGCAATATAGAATCATAGATAAAAAAGTTTTTCTGGGTGGTCTTATCCTGGCTAAGTGCATGGAGGTGATACTGATTATTATAATAAGATTCATGATCTGGCGGCAAATCGAGTCTTTTCAAAAGAGCAAAGAACTACCTTGAGAGCCTGAGACCAAATTGTAAGAGCTCATGGGCATTATCAAACAGTGGGAATATCAGATAATGATGACACACGTGCAATACTTGAATGTGCCTGGTCGTGAATACAATAGAGTTATTTGTGGAGAAAGTATTGTGAGCCATCGAATGCATGAAGGTCATGGAGAATTCATACGTATGTTTGATTTGGACAATGAATCAACATGCTTCATGTCCCTGTTATATAATACATAAGTAACCGAATTTTAATCTGGTGTTTACATTTCTCTTTTTACTAAGTGTTTAGATGACTTTAATATTTGGATAGTCCTAACAATTTGGCTCGAGGAGATAAGATGTGCCACAATATGTCAAAATCATGTGTATTCGAACATAATGCATTTCTCCTCCGTTCAAGCGCCACCGGTTAACTCAACAAATCTCACTGCACTTGAGATTAATATTACACCAACAGAGTATCCAAGTGCAAATAAGTAAAAGTGTACCTAATTGAATTCTTCAATTATGCACAAAGATGACATCATAAAGTTTTAGCATGTTGTTTGCAAATCTTATGTAGGAGTTGGTTCTCAACTGGCATGAGTACTTATGTGACTCCCTTTATTGTTGGAATATCCTAGATGTATCCGACACTAATGCACAATGACCTAGATGATGGTGATAATATAGTGCAGGAAAATAGTGATGATGATAACTCTGACGAGGGTGAAAATGTGCTATAGAAATTAGCATGCAAATTGCAGCGCAAGATCTTGAATATGACACCGATCAAGTTGATGGTTATGCCAATAATGAATATATAGTGCCCGAAGATCCGCATCCTGATGAGTTTGAGGATGATAGTTGGGTAAAATCGACATACGTGAAGAATATAACTTCTGAATTCAATATCTCTACAACATCCACTACTATCAAGGATTTGAAAGTGGAAGATATATTTGAATCAAAAATTTAAATTGCTGCAAGCAATTACTAAGTGGTCCATTAAATGTGGAGTGTCATTAATGTGTTTGTTATGAGATATTTTGAGACTTGTATTATTGTGATATGACTTCAAAAGCGATATTTTGATGTGAATTGTGATATTTGAGTTGAGATTTTGTGATTTGAGCTTGTTTGAGTTGAGACTTGTGATTAGATACAAGTGATATGAATTTGATATTTGTGATTTTGATACGAGCTATGATGTGAGTTGAAATTGGTGATTTTGAGTTTGATATGAGTAGTGATATGTATTACTTTTTGCTAAACATGGATATGTATGATATGTATGAGTTGGGATTTTTGTTTGTTAAACATGGAAATGTATTATATGTATGAGCTGGGAATTTTTTTTGCCTAAATGTTTTTTGTCCGCGGTTACCAATCCAGGACAAAGCAAATTTAATTTTTTTCAAGATTTTTCTTTGTCCCGAGTTGGTAACCCTGGACAAAGCACAGAAATCAGAAAAGGTGAGGTTGCTTTGTACGGGGTTGCCAACCGCAAGCAAAGGAAAAACTAAAAAAAAAATTTAAATTGGTTTGCAGCCCTGAACAAAGAACACTTGGGAAACAAAATTAACTTTTTTGTTCGGGGTTGGAAACCCCGGACAAAGAAAATAACTTAAAAAAAGAAAATTCTTTGTACAGGGTTGATAACCTCAGACAAAGAAAACAATTCAAAAAACATTTATCTCATTGTAGAAAAATAAACAATTTCTTTGTCCAGGATTAGCAAATTCGGACAAAGAACACTTGAGGGAAAAATTTATTCTTCGTTCGGAGTTGTCAATTCTGGACGAAAAAATTGACTTTCCGCTAGCGCGGGAGCCACGCTTGCGGGGCGAAACACCCCATGGTAATGGCATGTCAGGAGTCAGATTTTAGAAATATTTTTGGAGAGTGATTTTTCAAATTATTTAAAAAAATGAATTCTTTGAAAAATTCACCAAAAAAGATAAAAAAGAGAGAAAAAGCCCAAAAAGAAGAGAGATGACAGACCCCCTCGCGATAGGGTGAAAGAAATAATACGCATACTCCATCGAAGCCAAGACCCCAACCCCAATCGAAGCAACAAACCAACCATTCTCCCCCTCTCGTCTCTCAATCACTTCTTCTCAATCCCTTTCAGCATCACAGCCACCCCGTTCCCTTTTGCTCCCCCGCCTCTCTTCCCATGGATCCATGGCCGAATTCCTCACCGAGCGAGCCCGACCGTCGATCTCTCGTCATCGTTGATGCCATCCCCAATCTCGCCAGGAAACTCCCATCGGAAGATGAACGGGAAGGCAGCGGAGGACGACGATGCCGTGGTGCCGGTGCCGGCGGCGGCGGCGCTCAAGTGGAAATTCTCCCAGGTCTTCGGCGAGCGGACCGCCGGTGAGGAGGTTCAGGAAGGTATGAAAGGAGTAGCGAATTGATTAGATCTGATTCCGTTCTTGGATTGCATCTCGGTTTAGGGTTTCGCCTTTGGTTTTTGCGCCTAGATCAGGGTTTGTTGGGGCCGATGGTTGATTTTGGGATTGGCTTGGTAGTTTGTGTCGGAATTAGTGGGATTAGTGATGTGAATTAGGTCTAGTAGCGGTTTTGTTGTGAAAGAAGGAAGCTTGGATGAAATCGGAAGTGTGGAAAGAATCCGATTCCGTTTTCTCTCAATTGGGACAGCAATGAGCTCAATGGAGTCGTTTAGTTACGGAGAATCCGTGAACTATCAGTTCTATTGTTTTTTTCTGTGAAAACTGCAGTTGGCTTCCCTTTTTCGGTTATTGGATTTAGTTTATCTATTGGAGATGTTATGGTTTATGTTGTTTTAGTTTGTTACCTTTTGCCATCTCTGTTTTGACGACCTCGAATTGGACAACCAATCCCCCCCCCCCCCCCCCCCCCACCCAAAAAAAAAAAAACCTTTTTATGGACAAAACACAGTTTAGGACATGTTACATTTCTTTCCTTAAATTTATTTTGCTCATGGGTGCAGTTGGTCGTTTTAGAATCTAGTTATGTAAGCACTGTTGGTTATTGCAGAGCGCGCCAGCTCCCCACACTTTTTTTCTGAATGAAATTTATATGTAAATACTAAGATTTACATTTCCGAACTGATGTCACTGTTGTTTTGTTGCTGGATGTGTTTCATACGAAGCCACTGCATCTCTCAGCATAGAAACTGACTCCCGTGATTAATTTCTTGAACTTTTTATGTTGTTGATGCATGATAAAGTTTGTAGTTTTCTTTGCATTAGAACATGGTGTGCATCTAGGCCTGTCATTATACTTGTGTTCACATCGCGGAAGCAAATATTTTCACATTTTAATGGAGCTGTCAAATCATAATTCCTTTAATTGGGGCGCTAAATCCACAGTTTACAGGATTTAATGTTTCACACTTGTATGAAAATTACTGTGGCAGATTTAATTTAGTAGAGTTATTCGGTCACAAGTGCTGAGACGTGATGGCCAGACTACCTAGAATCTTCTTATATTGTGCCTCTTAATTGTGAGGAGCAGAGTGCTTTGCATGTGGAGAATACTCATGGGTCCCTTGTGGTAGTCAGTGACTGAGGGTCTTTTGTGGGAAAGCAAGTGCTCACATTCTAAGTTAGAAAACAAGGGATAACTTAAAGTATTTCTAACAGGATTGGCTCTTGATGAATGATAGAATATTATGGGGAAAATAAATTGACATGCCGATTAGGACTGAAATAGGATGGTGATCAGACACTATTGAAATTTTATGTTGCATACACATGCCAGGAAAACAGAAGGCAAGAGCATAGATTAGTCTTTGCTACTTCACTAAAAAAGAAGTGGTGGGAAGTAAAAAAAAAAAAAAAATGTAAAAGCATATCTGATTGAAGGAGATACATTCTTCCTTTAAGTCATAAAAATGACATTATAAATAATTAATCTACACGAAGTAGAATTTATTTGAGAAAATTATAATGTTCTGTATGAGGAAATTATGGGTAGGCAATATAGACTCATAGATAAAAAAAAATGTTTTTCTGTGGTGGTCTGATCCTGGCTAAGTGCATGGAGGTGATACTGATTATTGTAATAAGATTCATGATCTGGCGGCAGATCGAGTCTTTTCAAAAGAGCAAAGAACTACCTTGAGAGCTTGAGACCAAATTGTGAGAGCAATCACGTTAGAGTCATCATATTGGAATATAAGTAGACATGTATCACATTTCAACAATGATATAGGATTGCAATTCATTCGCTGCGCCACTTGTATTTTGGGGTATTTTGGTCCTAAAAGTCAATTATATCCAAATACAAGACAAGGAGGTACCAATAACAATGGTATAGGGGAGGAAAATATGTCTGCTGCTCTGCTGCCCTTTTGTTTTATTGTGGTGTTCTAGATGCTTTCCCCTTATACATGCATTGACAAATTAGTTGCCTGTATTTTCCAATTTTACTAACCAGTGCAAACCTGACATGACCATGTTTGTCTCCTCTGCCTCTTCTCTGGGGAATTGATCCTAGTCATTTGGGGCTCTTCACCATTTTCAATGCCTCTATCCATGAGTTGCTGCCAGACTAATTGAACCCTGTCAAAAATAACTGTCACTCGGTACTTTTAATCTCCAGTTGGCCTCACCAGTTTATTGGATCCAGGAGTTGCTGCCAGACTCATTGAACTTTCCAACATTACTGCCACACCAGTACTTCTAAGCTCCAATTGGCCTCACCAGTTCATTGGATCCAACTCCTTTTGACACTACAAGGAAGATAGTAATGTATTAATACTTGATTTTTGGCATGTGTAATGCATATGCAACGACTTCTTGATGCTACAAAGTGAATCACTCTAATCAAGGTCTCTTTAAGCAACTAATACGTCTCACATTCTCCAAAGCAACGCAATTAAAAATTTCATTGCAATATGACTCCCCTCTCTTATATAACATAATTAAATATTATAGACTGTCCAAAGTTTCCATTATAGTATATTTTGTGTGTGCGTGCACGTGCGCTCAAATATAATACCTCTATTGTTTCCTCCCCTCGTCTCTCTTTATATATAAAGACTTGAGTCCTTTGGGAAGAATATAGGGATGAATCATTCTTATTCAAATTTAATGTTAGGCCATTCAAATTGAAGATCCACTCTGTTAGGGTTGATCTACATTGTTAAGAGTGTTTAAAACCAAAAATTCTAGTGTTCTGAATATTTTTTGCTTATTCATCAAGTAGGTGCAAAATGAACGGCTGAAATAGTGGGTTAGTTGGTTTAATGGTGTAGAATATTTGAAACCTAATAAAAATTTGTGTATGAGGGTTTTTAACTGTTTAGATCATGACCAAATGATCGGATCGAGAATTTGTATGTCTAAATTCATAGATCTAAGTAATATACTACTTTAAGCCATCCATTTTGTGCCTATTTGATGTGTGGTCAAGAAAACTACAAATCACTTGATTTTTAGTTTTTAATTACTTTAAATAATGTAAATCAACTTCAACGGAGCGGATCTTGTATTTGAATGTCGTGGCATTGAGTTTGAGCGTGGCTCAAATCCTTTCGAAAGTAGCCTAGTCTATCTATGTATATATGCACATGTGATGCAGTGATCCCACTAGCCCTTTAAAGTTCTTATAAAACACATGTGATAAAAGTAGCATGTCTCTATCTGTATTATTATTTGCTTACAAACAGAAGCATGCATCATCATTCGACGTAATTGATCATAATTTGCTTACCGCACAACTATCAATATTCCATGCATAAATAGTTTTGCCGTGATAAGAATTTTGAGTGAGAGAATCATTTTCCTCAAACAAAATATTCATTGGGGTTGATCGTTCATAGTAACATTTATCTAATCAAAATAAATTTTATTTACTTTATTATTACTTGTACTGTTCTGAAATGATTGTTGAACAACATCAGTTTGAATTAGATTTTTTAAGTCATTATCAGGTAGTATTTCATTATTAGATTCCGATTTTTCTAATTCTTCTTTCTGAGGTTCTTCGGAATCTGAAACTTGAGAGTCAATATCAGGCGAATTTTCGTTGATGGTGTTTAAATTTGCCTTTGTAATTTATCAATTATCGAAGTTTTTTCCTTCTTTTGCCACTTTTGGTGGACATAATTTAAATCCACTAATTTTAGAAAGAGGTTTTATTGACACATAGTCAGAATTTTGACTCTTTTTTTCTTATTAAAGGAGTTTCTAATTGGACAACTGTATTTAATTTATTTATTAATAATTCTAAAGTAGATTTTACTCTAGTGAGTTGCTATCCTAATATTTGAGCATACACATTGGTGTAATTATATTGCTCTACTATTTTTTGTAATTCTTTCAGTGTTTCTTCTTTATGATCAGTAAGCTTGATTAAAGCTACTGCTTCGATAATTTCAGTATTAACATTGGATAATTTTAGAGGTCCAGAAGGTGGATACATGTGACCTTATCTTTTTTCCATTTTGGGTAGCTCATGTCTTATAATGTTCTAACACATTGAGCTTATTGAGCTCTTTATTAATATATCTCTCAATGAACCATTTTGGAAAGAATTATCTTTCATTTTTCTATTAAGACGTGCACAATATTTATCTTTGCATATCTTTTCTCTATTAAATAGGTTTTTTCAAATCATTCTTTAAATTGTTTATTTTTTGAATTCCGCATTAAGGAAATTCCTTATGAGACTTTCTGATGTTAAATCCATTAAGCTTATACGTAAAAGTCCATATCTGATTTAGCTGGAGAATCGAATTAGGTTTCTCATAGATTGGATGTATAATTGCATAATCAGATATTTTAATCACTTGAACTTCAGATTCTGGTTCAGTTATTCTTTTGCTAGTGGATCTATTTGAATTTCTAGATGTAGAGCTCCTAGCAAGTTGAGATTCATTTTGATTTTTTGAAGTAGAAATCCTAGTAATTTGCTTATGGTTAAATCTAACTTCTATTTCACCATCAGTAGTTTGAATTATTGATTTATGTCTGGTTAAACGACTGGCTTAGGTGGAACTGCTGAAGTTAACGACCAATTTTCCGAGAAATTTATCCCATTTTATTATTTTATTTGTTGCTGTATTAGAAGACAACAAATTAGTTTCTACCAGTGTAGTTTTACCTGGTCTAGTAACATATCTAGCTTTAGGGGTTAGAGTATTAAGTACTTTGAAATGGACCTATAAATTACTGTTATTGTTTCAGATCCAAGAAGGAAATTGTATCCATGGGTTTTAAAATTTAAAGATGCAACTTCTAAAATATTTGGATCTGTCATTGATAGATTGAGATTGGGATATACATTATAGTAGGCTGGCACATGACACCTGCTAGTCTGCTTCACTTTCATTAGGGACATGACCCAATTCAGACATCTAGCATTACGCAAAGATGTCAATGAGAATGCATTTAATCCTTGCAAAGTTAGAGGCTTTAACGCAATTTGTATTAAGCCTATATGGATAAAATTATACTTGTCTCTATAGGAAGATAAATCATTTTTTGATAATAATTTTATTGTGTGTTCGTTATAGTCTACTTAAATAGTTTTCTCCATTGTTTTGATTCCTATGGAGGATTTTAAAATCAAAGATACCTATTTGGTAAATTTCTTTTGATGGAAATTTTGAAATTGTCCACTTATTTAGTCCTTCCAATTGAGAAGAGTATCCAAATACGTTAACATTTTTAATTTATTTACCCTTATTAAGGGTTGTTTTATTAGTTGAACTTGAACCTGTTGGTTCATGTTGTAACCTTGCTTACGCTTTCTATCCTGTACCTATTACTGTGTAATTAGTTACTTGTACAACTTATTTTACCCTTGAGCTAAGTTTAAAACCTAATCTTATTGCTAGTTTGTAAAATCTAGTACGACCGTTAATGACTTACGGGCAACAATGCGCCATCCCGGCTACAATAACCCTACGCGACTTAGAGGCGCCGTCCCACTAGAAGGCAACCAGAGCTAACTATACTAGACATTTTAACCATAGCTCAACAGTAAAATAAGTTACAACAAAAATTAGTACATAGTATAAGTATAGAATAGAATTACCTTAGGCTACATATATACACATACATATACATACATACAGACATACAAACATATGTATATGTATATGTATGTATGTATATGGGGTTCTCATTTACGGCTTCATTGCATTCTTCTCACATATCTGTATAGTTGTTGGTGGACTTTGATGAAAAAGGATGTCCCAATCAAATAGATTGACATAATCAAGGATATGTTCGATGGAGTAGTGGCAAATGTCAGAACTTGTGGAGGCATAACAAGTGATTTTTCTATCACAATTGGATTGCATCAAGGATCTGCATTGAGTCTATTCCTATTTGTCATAGTGATGGATGAGCTTACTAGAGCTATTCAGGATGAGATACCATGGTGTATGCTATTTGTTGATGATATTGTCCTAAGTTGATGAGCCGAGAGCTGGGGTAAATGCCAAATTGAAGTTATGAAGGCAAACTCTAAAATCTCGAGGTTTTTGATTAAATAGGACCAAAACAAAGTATCTGGAGTGTAAATTTAGTAAACTAGGAATCCGAGATTATAGTACTATGAGACTAGATGGACAAGAAATACCGATGAGCAGTCATTTTAAGTACTTGGGTTCTATTATCCAAAAAGATGAGGAGATTGATAGTGATGTCAACCATAGGATCCAAGCCGGGTGGTTGAAATGGAGGAGCGCAACAGGAGTTTTATGTGATCGTAACATTCCGTTATGGCTGAACGGAAAGTTTTATCGGACTGCTATTAGGCCAGCTTTGTTATATGGCACATAATGTTGGGCTATAAAGAGACATCATGCCCAGAAGATGAGTGTAGCAGAGATGCGCATGCTTTGTTAGATGTGTGGTAACACGTGGAGAGATAATGTGAGAAATGAGGATATTCGTACTAAGATAGGTGTAACCTCTATAGAAGAGAAGATGAGAGGAAACCGCCTACGATGGTTTGGTCATGTGCGACGTAGACTTACCGATGCGCCAGTCCGGCGAGTAGAGCGTATTAATTTAGGGCAAGTTAAAAGAGCGCAGGGGAGACTGAAGAAAACATGGATGGAGGTAATACGACAAGATATAGAGGCTAAAGGTCTTAGTGAAGGCATATTGCTCGATAGGACTGAGTGGAGAAAGCTGATCCATGTGCCTTATCCGGCGTAATTCTCTTTTGGTTCATGTAGCCTACCCCAAATACTTGGGACAAATGGCTTAGTAGTTGTTGTTGTTGTTGTTTGTATCTGTATGCTTGTTGGCATTCGCTGATGAACCCTTTTCATTGCAGTTGACATTATTTCAGCCATAGAATTTGACAAGTCTGGAGACCACCTTGCTACTGGAGATAGAGGTGGGCGTGTAGTTTTATTTGAAAGGACAGATGTTAGAGATGTAAGCTCAACGACTTGCTCTTTTCCTTGTGTTTGCCAATCTCTGTTGATTTGTCAATCTCTGTTATTATGGTTTTCTTTCTTTAGCTAGCTGCTTCTTCCTTATCATTCAATTGTTTTATCTTTGATTATTTATCATGTAGCATGGTTCTCGAAGGGAACTAGAGAGGTCAGATTATCCAATCAGCAGGCATCCTGAATTCCGCTATAAAACAGAGTTTCAAAGCCATGAACCTGAGGTAACCAACTATAACAATTTTTCATTTAATTTGATGTTTTGTGTTTATCTGCCATGTATTTGTTAAGCTTGATGCCGATGGATGCAGTTTGATTATCTTAAAAGTTTGGAAATAGAAGAGAAGATCAATAAGATTCGGTGGTGCCAAACAGCAAATGGCGCACTGTTTCTTCTCTCCACGAATGACAAAACTATCAAATACTGGAAGGTGGGCATGTAGTTATTATTAGCAAACGTTATTCTTTTTAATGCAGAAGCTGTGGTCGTAAATCATAGTATTGACTCATGTAGATTATTGTTTTTTGTACAAAATTTCATGCTTCTTTTTTTTTTTCCTTTTCTTTTTTCACATTGATTATTATTAGACCTGCCTTTCTCCGTTTCTGTTTGTTTTTGTGCTATATAAACATGCTGGTAGCTCTGCAAGAGATTATGGATATTAGTTTACGACTGTTTTGAGGTGTCCTTGAATTGTATGATTTGGTGTAATAGTGGAGATAATCCCTTACATCTCAACGAAAAAGGTTGAATAAAAGGATAGAATAAGGTTTTTTTTTTTTTTATAAAAAAACCGCCAACTTATTACCAATATACCATCATAATTACATATTTGCGCCTTTCTACTCTTTTAATTTGTCCTGAATTCTTCTATAGTTTTGTTTGAGGATGTGTCACCTAACAAAATATTCAAGGCACTTTGTTGGGTTTGTATATTCATTTTCAAAATTCTTTAGACCCACCCTTGGTTCAAGAGCAAGACCTTGCTGGGCACGTAGCACCTAATAGAATATTTAAGGAATTCCTTTGGAATATATGATTGGTTTCAAAATTCCAGAAGCCTCACTTCTGAGAAGCAACGTATCAAAATTGTGCACTGAGTCTGTTCATGAATGGACTCTTCCTGCGTTTGTTTGAGGGAGGGAGGAAAGTTGATGTAACCTGTGGGTGAGTTTTGTTCTCATGTAGATGTGGTGCATGTAAAAAGCTCACCCACAATGCTGCTAGATATGAAGGAAATTGACATGTTATGGTATTTTTATGACTCTCATATGAATAGTTTATTAACCAGAACCAGGTTTAACAGTTTCTAGTGAGCTGTTGCTCTTACTATTGCCATATTTCCCCTTTTCCAGATGTAGTTATCATATTGTACATAATTGTTCATAGTTTTAGCTCTCTGATATGTTCAGTCCACCTTCTTAAAGTCATTAACTGCCAGTTTTCTTCTTATTGTTATTCTTTAAATAGGTGCAAGAGAAGAAAGTGAAGAGAGTCTCTGAGGTGAATGTGGATCCTTTGCAAGCTGCAGGAAATGGTTGCATTGCTAGCCCAAGTACATCTAATCCTAGAGGATACATTCCAAATGGCGGATATTCAGAAAGGCCATACAGTTCTTTGAGCAATGACTTGTCATTTCCTCCTGGAGGGTTTCCATCACTGCGTTTGCCTGTGGTAGTTGTACTTAGCCCAGCCATACTGGATATATGTCATGCATATAACATACATCTTTACTACAATCACATAATGTATTGTAAAGACTTGCTATATTTGGTCTGTCCTAATCATTATTTTTATCATATTAAAAGGAAAACTTTTTAAGAACATCAACTTTTGTGATTTGAAAGGAAGGGAGCACCCACCATGTACTCGGCATACTACACATACTGTTCAGACTAATGACTTTTTCTAACCATTCATATATAGTGCTTGATTTTGTCAATTGTATATGCGCACAAACTCCTTTCTGTTTTATTTTCTTATTCCCATCTTTAAGCAGGAACATTGATACTTGTTATATTTTCCTATTTCAGGTAGCCAGCCAGGAGACAAGCCTTGTTGCTAGATGTCGAAGAATATACGCTCATGCTCATGATTATCACATAAACTCTATTTCAAATAACAGGTTCCTTACAATTTAACTCTAATCATGTAATCTTTTATTCTATCTTTGAGGTATAATGTGCTGGTTTGATTTTGTGTATTGTAGGTTTAGCATGGCATGCTATAGAATTTGTTTGGCATTAGCATTATGTTTAAACCTTTTGCATTAGTTACCATTTTTAACTTCATTACTGATCACTCTATCCCTGCCTAGGTTCTTGTCCTGTTTAGGGGAGTTTGATCGGCTTCTTCATGGTTGCTTGAGCTTGTGGTGAAGGTCTTTTAGCAAGACCCTATGTTGCGCATAGTTGCCTTGCAATGAATTTGACACAAATTCCTGAAATGTTAAGACTTCATGTTGACAACATGTTCTTTATTGCAATTTTCTCAAACTTGAGTGATGTAGTGGTGCTCCTCTGCTGATTCACTTTGTTTTTCTTTTGTTGGGCATTGGTGGGTGGGTCGGACTTAAGATGATTATGCTATTGAGAAAATGGAGACTTATTACAGCTTATGTAGCACGGACACTTCTAACATGGAGCCGTGTCATGTCCGAAATCGGACACGTGTCGTGTGTATTTTTAAAAATTTGCCCACGTGTCCACGTTTCGTGTCCATTTCGATATTGCCGTGTCCATGCAACATAGATACATCTTATGCTTTTGCTACTGTGTTAGTCTGTTAGAAAAGGGTGAGGGCCGGGGTCTAGATCTAGAATGAGGAAGCTGAAAAGGTAAGGCCACCCGCCCATTGTTCTAAAAATTGGATAGATCCTAGAGGATTCAAGAATTTGCAGATGGTATTCTAGTGGCTTACTCTTCAGTACTTTTAGAAGGTTGGAATTTAATGGTCATAATAGCTGATGTTTGTTTTGATGGCCATACTATGGATGGGTTTTACCAACAAGGAGGCAGTATATCACTATATTGACTTCAACTTGAGTTAGTTGGTAGCTTCTTTATTCTTATTGTTACGGAACTTCAATCATATGGCTTAATGGTTGATTGGTTAGCAGATATCCTTCTGACCTGTGATAAACCTATTCCAGAAGAACTTTTGTGTTCTTGTAGAATTTTCTTTTGTTGGCTTGTTGCTACTACAGTTAGGAAGATGTCTTTCTGCCCTGTGGTAAACTTATGGCTTGTTATGCTTGGATGAAGGCTCTGCTGTGTTGGTTGTCTAGTTGACGGTTTGGGTTTGAGCTATGTTGCACTGACCTTCTATCATGAAGCTTTGTCTGTGTCTAACATGTATCTGATATGGGGCTTCTTGGAAACTCCTTGATTACTTGTTAGGTGCTTCTCTGGTTATCTTAATCCTGAATTTGAATGACATTATCTCAAAGACTGACACTTGTACATGCAGTTTGATGCTTGTAGATCATTTTACTTCCTCCATTGAATGATGAAGAGAAACTAAATGCTAATTCCGCCCAATATATTTATTTAAATATGTGAAATGTTTATGTTTATCGGTGTGAAATTGTACCATAATAATCAAGGCAATGTATGCGCTGTGTCCATACTGGATCTGCATCCTGGTTGTTTCAAGATTTGCCATCCTTGTCTGGTGTCTGGTGTCATATTTGTACAACATTTGATTTAGGTCATTTAGTCCTTTCCGTAGCTTCGATTTGATTTTATTTATTTTACTGAATTTGTTGTGTGACACTTTATGAACTTTGCTTAGTGTCAACTGTTAAGTTTTTTATTGTAGAATCATGTGCTTTTCTTTGTGATCTCATGGCCCTCTTCCTACTCATTCATTTAGGAAATTTTCAGTATGTCTGAGCCATCTTTCTAGATTTCTCTAATTATGGATCCCTACATTATAAGCACTTCTGTTCTTATTAGTTTATTATGTCCGAGTAATATATATGTTCTATATTGTGTAATATTATGCAATTATCTGAAGGATTTTGTTATATGGATATATGCCAATTAGTGTATGCAAGGTTAATTTTAGTTGCACTTGATGGATGCTTCTTCCTAAAAATTTTCATATTATATAACTTTTGCTTTTCATTATTGTTTTGTCAGTGATGGTGAGACTTTCATATCGGCCGATGATTTGCGAATTAATCTTTGGAATTTGGAAATCAGCAACCAGAGTTTTAACATTGTTGATGTGAAGCCTGCAAATATGGAGGACCTAACTGGTATTTAGTCTTAGCCACAGTTTCAATTAGTGATTCTTTGTCATACAAGCATCAAAACTTTTCCATGAAGTGTAAATTATTCCATTAATTTAGTGTATTAATTGTGAAATTGCACTTTCCCCAAAATTTCTATTTGGTGCTTTATTGTAGCAAAACATTTGAAACTATGAGCATACATGCTCTTGATTTCTGTCTGAATTATACCTCTGGGATGATAAATGAGCCCTTAGCATGAGTTCCATGATATTATTTTAAAGGTAAATGTTTGACAAGGGTGGTTGTTACATAATTGTTGTGTATAGCACTTGTACGTGTTTGTTGACTAAAGAATAACAAAAAAAGAAGCTTAACAGAACTTCTCCTCCCATTTTTTTGAATTAATCAAGTGTGATGCGTCTGATGGCGGTTCACATTCAGTTATTTAACCTACTTTATCTCTGAATATAAAATTAGTTGTCATATTAGATAGAAGTTTCTTCTAGAAAACTTGTGCAATTAGTTTTATTTATTTAACCTGCTAATGTAGTTGTCATATCATGTTGTTTATTTTCTCCTATCTTACCAGATGTCAGACAATATATCCACACACAAAGCACTGTTGTAGATAACCATACATCCAATCATCAAAGCCCTGTTCTGAAGTTTTTAGGCCTTACCTTGTAACCCTTTCTTTGCCAGTTAATCTCATAAAGGGTTGAAACTAGTTGTGGCACAGTGGATATTTTTTTTTTCTAGATTTCGTTTCATCATATCACTTTAATTTTATGATTGTCTGTCAACCTATCATGAAGACTCAATTTCTGCACTGTTTTGGAACTTGCATTGGTAGGTTAATAGGCACTCACAGATGTCTTTACCAATTTTAAGCACGGTATTTGTTCATTTTAGTTTCATGCTTATATTTTAGTGGGATACTGATTATGTTATGCTCTGATATGATGTTTGTATGGTACTTGAACTAGTTTGATCCATTTGCATTGCAAATTTTCTACCTTTTTGCATCTTCTCCATGTCACTGCAGTAAGTATATCTTTCTTAACTGAGTATAATTAATTCTTTGAATCAATGATACTCTTTCATTTGAGTGTTGACATTTACTATTATAATGCAAACCTTTGGAGGGTTTGCAATTGCTCTGTTTCACAGTCTCATGCATCACATTATGGGAAAAAAATATATATCAAGTTGTTAAATATAATTAAGATTATTATAGTAATAAAATAATTTTTAATATACTCTTTTCTAATTATCATTGCATACTAATAATTTTTTCCCCTAATCTTGCACTTCGAAGAATAAAACTATACAAAATTAGTAGTTATGGGATGAAGTTATTTTATAAGGATTCTTGCACAGTTGCACTTGCATTGCACATGCCAAAAAAACTTACTTCAGAACAAAGATGGCTTCCACAGTTTTATATGGTTTATTGCATATACCCCTTGCAATCTTCCATATCCCTATATACCCTCCTTGAAATCTTCATATTTTTATATGGCCTTCCTGACATCCTTAAAGTCGTTTTAACAGTTTCTTCTCCTTAATCTCCATTTAAATCTGACAGTTGAAAAAGTTGGTCTTAACTGTTTAATGCGAAAGGGTGTGAAATCTCTTTTCCATTCTGTTTTTCTTTTTCCCTCAAAATTTGCTATAAAGTCAGCTACATTTTTAAATTAAAAATTTCCTTCTATTTTTCTTATTTTTTTCTCATTTCTCCTCTTCTTTCACCTATTTCCCCCCTTCTTTCTTTAATTGAGGCCATACTATGGAGTTTTAAGGGTGCATTTGCGGGTAGGTTTGTTATGTTGGCAAGCCCCTCCATCACCAGATTTGTGACCCGAAGAGCGCAAAGTGTCTAGAAAGAAGAATAAAGTTGCACACTTGCTGTGGATGACGGTTTCTCAAGCTCAAGTTCAAATCCCATAAAAGTTGTCCCTTTTTTGCAGAAAGAAGCAAACTTGTGGGACTTTGTTCAGGACTCCATAGGAAAGAGTTATGGAACGTTGAAGATTCAGGGAGTTTTATGTGATCTCGTGGTTTAGAAGCTTATGGATAGCAGGAGTATGGTGTAAAAATATTTCCAGAAAGGTTTAAACAGAAGTTGACCTACTGTTCAAGTCAAAAATTTGTGGGAAATTACAATTTTGCCCTTTAGGCCGGATTAGGTGTCTGAAGTGGTTCTGTCAAATTTAAACAATTAATGACCTGCTGTTCATGTATTATGCTGTATTAGGAGTTGGATTTTGTGTCACTTTTTTTATTTAAAAAAAAGTATCTCGAGTCATTAGTAGGTTTTTCTACCTATAATTGCAGGCCCTTTCTTCATTGAGTTTGAAGATTAATACGATTTACTGGTTCTCCTCTTGAGTTCCTATTTGTTCTGTGAGCTCCTATTTCGTTGGTGTGTCTAGATCTTTGGGTGATGCCTTGGGTTACATAGGAAGGTGTGGCACCCTCTTCGTTATTCTCCTAACCCCTAGATTATTCCTAATTTAGTCTGCTACTAGAGACCTGTGCAATTGATGAAGGACTTTGATGTATTGATACCATTGAAGAAAGAATCACATGCTTTAGGATGACCTTACTGATATATAAGTTTTTAAAATTTCTATTTAGATGCTTTGACTGCATTGTTGTTGGGGGGAATCGTCAGTGGTACAAAATATAATGAAGGAATTTAGCTGTTGGCCATGGAGGTGCTGTGCCAAAGGCAATGTATGTTTTTTTCAGGAAGTTGTCTTCCTATTGGAGTGTATGCATCTGAGAAGCTTATGAAGATGTCTACCATCTGTAGGAATCTTGGAGTTCAAGAAAACTGTTTTTTTTTAAGTTGTAACCAAATTCATCATAATTTGAATGGGTTTTGTCTTAAATGCAAAAATGAATTTCGGAAACACATTTGAAAGTGCAGACTGTAAGTTTATATGGTATGAAAGATCAAAGGTCTTGTTGGATTTCGGTAGAATTATCTTAATCATCTGGGGAATCTTATACTAATCTTGTAAGCCTCTGGTGGCGTCTTGATTGCAGATTCTAGAGTTGAGTTACTAGGGAGACTTTTTTGGTGGCACTTTTTAATGATGATGATACATAAAATGGACAGGAATGAACTTTTGCTGGACCCTTTTGTATTCCTAATGGTTTAGAGATATGGAACTGATCTTCGAATGCATGGAACAAGAAAAGCCAGTGAGCTTTGTTTGGAGAATTATATTCCAGGCATAAAGATTCAAAGTAATTTTTATATGTTGTTGATATTATTTACAACAACAACAACTAAGCCATTTGCCCCAAGTATTTGGGGTAGGCTACGTGAACCAAAAGAGAATTGCGCCGGATCGGGCACGTGGATCAGCTCTCTCCACTCATTACTATCGATTAATATGCCTCCACTAAGACCTTTAGCCTCTATATCTTGTCGTATTACCTCCATCCATGTTTTCTTCGGTCTCCCCTGCGTTCTTTTAACTTGCCCTAATTTGATACGCTATACTCGCAGGACTGGCGCATCTGTAGGTCTACGTCGCACATGATCAAACCATCGTAGGCGGTTTCTCTCATCTTCTCTTCTATAGAGGCTACACTTATCTTAGTAAGAATATCTTCATTTCTCACTTTATCTCTCCTTGTGTTACCACACGTCCAACGAAGCATGCACATCTCTGCTACACTCATCTTCTGGGCATGATATCTTTTTATAACCCAACATTCTGTGCCATATAACAAAGCTGGTCTAATAGCAGTCCGATAAAACTTTCCCTTCAGCCATGATGGAATATTACGATCATATAGAACTCCTGTTGCGCTCCTCCATTTCAACCAGCCGGCTTGGTTCACTATTGATCTCCCCATTCTTTTGGAGAATAGAACCCAAGAACTTAAAATGACTGCTCATCGGTATTTCTTAACCATCTAGTGTCACAATACTATAATCTCGGATTCCTTGTTTACCGAATTTACACTCCAGATACTTTGTTTTGGTTCTACTTAATCTAAAACCTCGAGATTCTAGAATTTGGCTCCATAACTCCAATTTTGTATTTACCCCATCTCTCGTTTCATCGACTAGGACAAAAAGCTTATGATAAGGTGCCAAGAGAGGTATTATTTGACGGGAGATTTTTTTGATTACAGGAAACTGCACGGTTATAGTTCTCTCCCCTGTGAGTGGTGAGTGCTTTTATGTTCTGAGTTAAGAGGCTTGGCATCTTAAAATTCAAACCTTGCAAATGAAAAAGAGGGATCGAGAGTTAAGTTGTAAACATTAGAGTTGGGCTTGGTGATTCTCATTGAAGGATCGATACAGCTCAAATAAAGTTTATCTTTATGTTAAATAACTGCACTGCTAAATATTTTCATGCATTGTTGCACATGTTGGAATTTGATAGGTGTTGAAAGCAAAATTGGAGGGATTGACAGTACTCCTTCCTTCTGTAGTGTTACATGTGTGGTTTTGTTGGCTTCCTCATGTACCTAGCAACACCTGATCAATTCGTTTTTATGTTAATTTTCTTTTTTTAGTGTTGAATGGCATGCTAAAGAAGAAGATTACTTCGTCTGCTTCCAGGTTGTGATTTATGCAATATGCTTTGTTAACAGCGAAGGATGGTGGATTAGTACAATCCCACCTTTTATTGTACAATTTACACAAATTTCTAATTTGAGGATTTTGATAATGTCACCCTCAATCGAGTACATGTTATTTAGGTCAATCTTTGCCCATTCTAAATTTAGATAGGTTGTCATAAAATGTAATTGAGTTGTATATTATTATAATCAGAGGTTTGAATATTTGAATGTATTTTTTTTCCGTCTGGTGGAAGCGATAAAAACTATTCTGAATTACATTTCCTTTCACATGCAGAGGTGATAACATCCGCAGAATTCCACCCTACACATTGTAATACATTAGCGTATAGTAGCTCTAAGGGCTCAATACGTCTTATTGATTTGCGGCAATCAGCTTTATGTGATAACCACTCCAAGTTGTAAGTGATCTATTTTTTTCCTTTGCATTTAACTGTGAAATCTTACAATGAAAATTTTGTGCCTCGTACTTGAGTGGAAACCTTATTCTAAAAGAATCATCAGAATTCTTATTTCAAGCTCTTTTTCATCGTTGTTACCGTCATAGCTGATGGCATGCTCATACAGGTTTGAGGAGCATGAAGCACCGGCTCAAGATCCTTTTTTACTGAGATCATTGCGTCGATTTCAGATATTAAATTTGGAAAGGATGGGAGGCACATTCTCAGTCGTGATTACATGACTCTTAAGGTTATAGCTTTTTAGCCTTTTGATGACTAGTTTTCAATTGTTTTCTTCTCCAGAAAGCTCAGCAATGTAAAATCTGTTTTCTAGTACTGCATCATGATGCATATGAATGCATTGTAGTGTAAGTGTGAATGTCTATGGAAAGTGAAGATCGGCCTTCATATCTACTGTTAGTCTCTAGGACATTGGCGATACATTTAAGCATAGGAACTTAAAAAATAATTGGACAGTGCATATTTGTTCTCGTAAATCGTGGCAGCGTAGTATGATAACGTTCAAGTACATCTTGATACCTCTGTTCTTTAGCTTTTGCATAATTAGCTTTGCTTGTGAATTTTGCATCCTTCTGGGAGATGTAACGCCCCGATCCCGGCGGGTACGGAGACGTTACTGCGACGTATATACGCAGGTTAGAAATACCCTCACGTATATACGCTAAGCATCAGTACAGGCAAGAATCAGAGTACAGAAGCAAGTGGTACATTATACATTCCAACATATGAGTACAATTACAAAGTTATCACCAGAGGTGATAAATATTACAATAATATTACATCACCTGATAGGCGCAAATGCGAGAATACAAAGAAATGTACATATATGAACAGTACAAAAGGGCGCTCACGAGATAACTGGGGAAGCCGCGAGCCAACAAGGGGGAGCAAGGATGGGACTGGAGCTACAGTTGACCTGTCTGCTCCACAGAAGTAAGCTTGGTCCTCAGCAAGACGATCCCCTTCGGTCCAAGCTCCAGGACCTGGACATGAGGATCCAGAGGAGTCAGAACTCCCCAGGCGAGTGGTGAGGCGAAAGCCAGATGGCGTGCAAGGATAAGCACATGTGTATCGATAAACCGAATCATAAGCATGCATTGAAAACCGTGTCGTGAGCATAAGCATGCAGAAGCAAGTAGATACATAACAGGTGATGTTAAGCAGAGAATACTCATGGTATGATAAGATAAGGGAAAGTAACGAGACGAGAAATAAAGTAAATAGGACAACACCAGATATCTCCTAAACTAACATAAAACCGACAAAACCGAATAAAACCGAATACGAGCAAATCCGATTGTACGGGTTTAGGTCACGGCTCCATGAGATCAATACTTCGAAGGAATAATCCAAACAAGGAACCCTCATTTATATACCTTTATCCCATGTCACCGTAATCCAAGCACGTACAACCCGAGTTACAAAATGGCACAACAAAATAGCATATTAACATCTGATTATAATAGGGGCCGTCTAAGTTCCAGGCTTCAGTATGTGTCCCATTCCACATACTTCCACTTACAACTTATAGAGCAAGTTATTTGGAAACTGATAAAGTTCGATGAATCATGTTTCGGATGGGCCCCGTACATGCCCGGGACAACGATCCAGGAGTATCCGGTGCTGAGCCGGAACGTACCGCTAGGTACCGGGACTTATTCACGCCCGAACAAGAATAGAGTATCGCAGATCCCATAGAAATAGGCCTAGGGCGTGTGCATACCCGGCAGGAATAAACAGGAGTAGGGGTGCCAGCACACCCCACGGAATCCCTGGTGGCCGCCAGGTGATCCCTCAAGTATGTGGCCACGCGCGGCTCGATAAGACCACCATAAACATGATTAATCAGGGCCCATCAGTTTCCCCCAAACCAGGTACAAGTTTACTTATAATAATTTATCAGTAATAATGTCCACAGTGTATTCATAGTAATCTTATATTCATGGTTATCCCATTACGGGGATTAACAGGAGTAAAGTCAGGAGCCTCCCTATTTCAGGGGTTCAAGTATCAATGTGTCAAGAAGCAGGTGGTAAAACATATGCTAGGTAGTAAGTCATGTCAGGTGGTAACACGTCAGTTGTCAAGTATGATACAGACAGGTGTATGACAACAGTTAATATAACAAGTATGACATCACAATACCAAACGAGAACACTGATATAAATACATAATGTTATGCAAGTCAACCCGACGATGCGGGAAAGTCCAATGAGAAAGCGAGAACACTCGCCTAAAATTCAGGAAAACACTGTGAAATCCCAAGCTCTGGAATCCAGGGAATCAATGCGTCAATGCGTTTAAATATAAGGGAGGAGAGAGAATAGAGACGCGGGAATCGCAGACGCGGGAGACGCGCTGCGGAGATGTCACAAACGCGGGATCTGTGCTCAAGTCAGGTCGCGAGGAGAACGCGGACGCGGATGTGGTTCTGCGTCGCGTTTAGCACGAAAAGAACACAGACGCGGGCATGGGCTCCGCGTCGTGTTGACACGAGAAGGACACAGACGCGGGCCTGGACTCCGCGTTGCGTCGATACAAGAACGCGAAGGCCGCGTTAAGGGATTGCCTAGACGCGGGGGTGAGATCCGCGTCAGCAATAAAACAGAGAAGGGAAGGTGATTTCGGGGTGGTGGTGTTTAGTGTTTGTCGTTGCAATTGTCACCAGAAAGATTACCGGAATAATCGTAAACGATTACCGGAATAATCATCGGAGGCGTTGCCGACGAAGAAGAGCTCGGCCCCAATCCAAAGGAGGTGGCCGGCCCTTGAGAAGGTGATGGGGTGGTAGCCGGCGACGGCCTGAGTTGGCCGGAATCCGGTAGCTCAAGCCCAAGCCCAAGCAACCATGGGGGTGCAAGTGTAGTTAAAAAATGAAAGGTTGGAGTTTTGGAAACGAGGCTTCGGAGAGCGAAGCAATAGCTCGTCGGAAAGAGCACGACGAGGAGAGGAAGATGGCGTGGTTCGTGGTGGCCAAGGAGGTGTAGGTGGTGGTGGAATTAGTGGAGAAGTTAATGGAGGTAATGGTTGTTTGGTGGAAAGAGAGGAAGAAGGTGATATTGGTGGTTGGAGTTGGTGTTTTTGTTGTTGGAATGGTGGAGGAGATGGCGGAGAAAGAGGTGGTGGTGTTGGTGGTGAAAATGGAGGTGGAGAAGGTGGAGTATGGTGGCCAATAGAAGAGAGCAAGAGGCTCTTTGGCTGTTGGTTTTCTTTCTCAGGAAACAAAGGAGAAGAATTTATCATGAGAGAGAGAAGAATGTGGGGTGGTTTATAAGGAGGGGAAAACATTATAATAAGATTGCCATTCTCATCATTTGATGAAACTTGCGTTTCATTGCAAAGAAGCTGCGTCCCCATACAAATGAATCCGCGTCTGGGCAAAAGTTTAGCCAGACGCGGGGATTATCTCAGCGCCCAGGGAAGATGCAAAAAGCCGCGTTTAGCAAAAGGACAAAAGTCATAATGACTTGATTGGAATTGATTAGCAGTGCATTAAATGCAGCATGGAGAGGATCTCTGCATTAAATGCAGAATCCTAGGTTGGTGAAACTCGCGTCTAGCGAGGAGAGAGAAAAGTGAAAAAATATCTGGGCACTATTCCGGTATCTGGGAAAACACCAAAAACTCCGGAAAAGTCCAAAAAATAAAGTAGCTTGGAAAGCTTCCCAAAAATTCTCAAAAATAATAAATATTATAAAAAGATTTTTGGTGAAATCGGTTTTCAGAAATTCAATCTTATTTTCAAAATAAAAATCCTGAAGTCAACCGTCAATACCGGTCTATACCGGGTCGGCTGGACTTTTGATAAAATCTGAAAAATCCCAGAAAATGCCTGAAAAGAGAAAATATAATTCTAAGAAGCAATATAAAAGCGAAATTCAGAAATTTGATTCCAACTATAATTAAAATTCCTGAAATCAACCTGTGAGACTGGCCGACACCAAATCCAGTGAAATTTCGATAAATTCAGAAAATTCTTAGAAAAAGTATTTAGATAGAAAATGTGATTTTAAGAAGTTACAGGAAAACCTTTTCTTAAAATTCAACTCCGTTTGTAAATAAAAAAAATCCGGGAATCGGTCAGCGGTATCGGTCGACCCCGGTTTTGAAGAATTTCAATTTAATTCTGAAAAATTCCAGAAAATCATAGAAAATCTAAAATATTAGAAAATGATGTTTAAAACTGAAATCGGTCAAATTGGAATACCAGAAAGACTAAATCGAGTAATAACCTGAGATCGGGTCCCTGGTTCAGACTAGGGCTGAATCCGAGTCCACGAATCCGGGTCCAAGACAAAACAATCATATAAACAATTCATAATACAAAATAAATACAGGAAGTAAATCAAAAAAATACGATCGAGAAATCTGAATACGCAACTAAGTACGTATTCCAGGAGCGGGGTGTTACAGGAGATTTCTCGGTTTTCGGCTATGGATTTTGATGTCTTATTTATTTAAAAGATCAATATCCTATTATACCTGGATCAATGTTTAAAATATCGATAACGTAATGATATTGTTTTTCCTCTGTTATGTTAATATAGGTTATAACATAACGCATGACGTAGGTTACATGATTTAATATTTATTTAATAAAATAAATATATATTATTTTAAGAATTAATATAAGTAGAAAAATAATTTTAAAAATTTTAAAAATATCAAAATAATATATAACACATTTAGCAAGTTTCACAACAATTTTTAGAAAGTATCAAAATATTTTTTACATTTATAAGTTATAATTCATAATTCCATCTACATAAACAACAATCTAATCCATATATTTCATTCTAATTCATAATTTTTAGCCATGCTATTCAATCTACACAAATATTCATAATTCAATCTACAATAATTCATAATTAATCATAATTCATAATTTTTAGTCATGTTATTCATTATAATTCATAAATCAATCTACAATATAATATTCAATTACCCCTAGTGTCCTTCACTCTCTCTGATATTTTACCCCCGATCTCTCTCCCCCTTCGATCTCTCTGTGCTCTCTTTCCCTCCCGATCTCTCTGCTTTGTCTCTCGATCTCTCTGTGCTCTCTCCCAGATCTGTGCTCTCTCCTGGGAGAGAGCACAGAGAGATCGGCAGACAAAGCAGAGAGAGATCGGGAGGGGGAGAGAGATCCGAGGGGAGACTGGATAATGACAGAGAGGGGAGAAAGAGAGATCGGGGGGCTTACATGTGCTTGGAGGTGAAGAATCACTGCTTGGAGACAGTGTTCTAAAAAGCGGTTTCAGTACGCTCGCGGTCCGGGAGCGCATAATGCTTAAAAGGTGATTAAACGGATTACACATTTTATTATTATTTTAATATATAATAATATTATAATACTTAAAATATGCAAATATGAATTCTATAAACCCCCAAAAAAAGAATAAAAGATATAGCAAACATAACTTGAAAAATTAAATTGTTAGTATTAAGAGGAATTTAAAAAGTAATAATGTCAATCAGTTCAAAGTACATCAAACCTCCACCTCCAACAACTATTGTTAAAAAATACTTTTTAAATGAACAAATATATGTATTTATTTTAAAAAGCAATATACTTGCAACAACTTTAGTTCCTTGTTGGATGCAACTGCAAGTAATTTGCAAGTCTATCCTTCTTACGCTTGAGGCACTCCTCAGCCTATTAAAAGAAACAAAGACCATTGGCATGAACATACGCAAAATATGTGCACGCGAGGGGGGGAGAGCTGACCATGGGGAGGTCGTCGTCGACGTAGGAGGAGGTCGTCGTTGACGCTTTGCTGTTGACCAGAGAGCTGATCGTAGGGGGAGGTCTTTGTCGACAAAGAGAGGTCGCAGTGGGAGAATCAACCGCAAGGGGAGGTCGCCGTCGAAAGGGAAGTTCGCCACAGGAGGATCAGCGCTTTATGAACTTCTTTGTCATTGAGCTTCGGGAGCCCTAATTCTCCAGGAGGATCGTCACCGTCGTGAGCTTCGGGAGTTTCAGATAAAATTAGGGCTTCGAGAGCTTCGTCGCCGTGAGCATCGGAGCTTCTTTATGAGATTCGGGAGATTTGTCATCGCCACAAAAGGATCGAGGATGCGGATAAATTTAGGGTTCACGAGCCCTAATTCTCCAACACACGACAATTTATATTCTCAATTATTGGATCGGGTTTGAGTTCAGTTAGCTTAATAGGTTCGAAGTTTGAATTAATTTGAAGTCGACTTGCACTATAACGTAGTTTATAGTGTCTTACATTAATAACGTAATGTAACGAAAGTTACAGGCAAAATAATCATAGTTATCAAACATTGCGTTTTTTTAGACCTGTTACATAACGATTGGTCGACGTTACGTTATATAACGAGTTATAACGGGTTATATAACGGGTTTTTTAAAACACTGACCTGGATTTTGCCTGAAATTATAATGGTCGATTTGGGGCATGCATAATTGGTTCCTTTTTTGTGGTATGCATCTAACTTTTCCTCACTGAATGTTATGTGTAACTAATCCAAGTTACCTGAATTGAATGATAATTCATCTTTTTGATTATCATACTATGCCGACAAAGCAGGACCAATGCTGGGCAAAGTTGGCTTGCTTGTTAGTTCAAAACATTGGAAACACGTTAGAATTCACAAGCTTTTGTTTATTGGTTTTGCCAAAAATCTGCGGACATAATGAGTACCCCAAGTTAGTAGCTGAAATATCCTGGTTGAGTTCAGTCTTCATCTCCCACTTATCTTGTGCTGATCATTCTTTGCTAAAACTTTGCTAAACAAGTCAAACTAAGTTGGATGGGGATTCATTCTAAAATCTCCTTAAGCTTTGAGAAAACCAAATATGGGTTTGTTGATCACACCAAAAAGTTCAACAGTTTTTAGGTGGTCTCTATTTTCAACAATTCGCAACCACCCCCAAAGCTCCATCATTTTTTTAATTCTATGAAATCTCATTCAACTCATCTATAATTGCATAGACATCCAATAGTTTTGGAATTTCCATCAAATCACCTAGTAACTATAAATGTTAACTGTTAACCTTTTGTTCTGTAATCTTGGATGCGACTCACATTCTACTGGTTTATTTGTGATGCGGACATCACGTGCTGCATCCATCCCTTTAGTCAAGTTTATTTTTTGCTTTATTTTATTTTATTTTAGTTGTTTTATTTTCTTTGTTTTAGTATCACATCGGTTCTATTCTGGAACTGGACTTTTGTAAAGCCTATAATAGGCCTCAAAACTTCTCTTGTTGATATGGAATGATTGAAATTAAAATTTTCAGTTTAGATTGTTATCTTGAATTTTTGGGTGTGAAGCCCGTGGTGCAAGGGGTGGAAGCCCAAATTTATTCTGTTCTTATTTCTTTTCTAATACCCTAATTTTCTCCTTTCTATTTCTTTTTCAAACCCTAGTTTCCTCTTCAATTTAGATTGAAGGTGATTGCGATCCACCCATATTACATCAATTTGGCTCATTTTTCAAATGTTGAAAGTTATCGGTTTAATCTCTTGAAATTCCTAATGGTCTCTTCCATAGTGGAACACAGTAAGAAGTTTCAATCTGTTGCAGACTCGTTTTGTTTCCTCATGCCCACGGGTCATAAATATCAGCTATAAATAAAAAAAAATAATCAAAATGTGACCTATTGGTTTAAAGCAATTGAAACCTTTCCCCTGAACGGTTAACCATTTTGACCTTGAAAAGCTTTATAGCCCTTCTTTGTAACAGAAATTTTAGAGAAATTCTAAGATGTAGCATGCCAGTAAGCATGTGCATGTTTAAGATTACTAGTTCTCTGTTAGTTCTATTTTAATACCTGAGAGGATTTGATCACTCCTGTCCAGATGACAATAGTTATTAATCTTGTGTAAACTGCAGGATGTAGGTAGTGTATTTTGTAACACAGACTGTAATTCTTATTTGTCAGATTTGCGGATCATACAGAAGAAGCACATTCATTTCTTCTCTTGTTCAGAATAGACACTTAAGAAAATGTTTAGTATATTAGTGTTTATCTTGTATTATACCATGCAATGTAACTTCTTTTTTGGTGCCTCTATATTGAATTGGGATTTCACTTGTTACTTTCCATATCATTTCAATTCATTTTATTCCACTCAAGGTTGTATCTTGATGTCATTATATTCTATAGGTGTGAGTCCTGGTATTTCACATAAATTCTGGTTTTGATATATCCTGTACTTAATATCAAAGCTAAAGTTGGTTTATTTTGCTTTGTAATCTGAATGTCTTATTCAAGCTGTCTACCTCGCACCAACATGTGCACATGCCAATGCATGCACACAGACGCGCGCGCACACACAAGCACAAAAATTAAATAAAGAAGTAAGAAAGAAAAAAGCCTACCCAGTGAATGCTATTCATCAACATCATAATTTGACCTGTGACGCACATATATTAGAAGCTAGCCGTGAATGTATTTGAAATGGACCCGTGCATCTTTTAGCATTGCTAAATGAGTGAATCTTGTTGTGTCTATCAAGTGCCAATATCATGCCAGTTCCAAAAGTGTGTGCATACTCATGGTGCTTTGATCCTTGCCCATAGTTTGTTACATAGTGCAAGTAACTTACAAGTTGAGGGTACTGTTAAGTTTAGGTGCCATTATCACATCATGGTATATCAAATTAATATGATATTTCAAATGCATTCCCGCATGCACTTGTTGAGAGCCTATTGATGCTAAAATGTCTTGCATTACATCTCACATGCCACTAGTGATCTACACTTATTGCAGTTCAGTAGACATATATGGCCCCATAATTTGCTTACTTCAATATCACTTAATCTGACCACAAAGTTCTTCATAAATTTTCTGGCCTGCTGTCTTCATACCGGGCAACCAACCTTTTTCAACTGTCATTCAGTAATACATCATAGTTTTTCTGGAAATCACTACATAATCCCTCAATGTTTATAGACTTCCCTATTAACTTGTTGGCATTATCAAATTCAAATTTATGAGTTATTTGAATTGCTGTTAGGCCAGAGGAAGGTTTGTTGATCTCAGTGTTCTTCGAAAATGAGGTTCTCTTTGGTTTTAATCTAGAACCTGTAGCTTCTCTATTAAAACCAAATGTTCAATGCAGTTATTTAAAAACATTTTGTTTTATGCAATTGCATGTGTGTTTTTATATATTGTGTCATTGGTACGACAAGATATAGAGGCTAAAGGTCTTAGTGAAGACATATTGCTCGATAGGAATGAGTGGAGAAAGTTGATCCATGTGCCCGATCTGGCATAATTCTCTTTTGGTTCATGTAGCCTACCCCAAATACTTGGGACAAATGGCTTAGTTGTTGTTGTTGTGTCATTGGTTTGATAACATGTCCTCTTTATAGACGTACAATTGGGTCGGGTTGAAGGCCAACCCATGATGAAACCCGAATTCTAATATTCCGCCCGAACCCGAGCAGACCAGATTCCAACCCGAACCCAATTACCCTGAACCCAACCTGACCTGAAATTGACCTGTTCTGTTTCCCTTCGGATGGTTTGTGCTGTTCGGGTCGGGATGGGTCTGGTCGATAAACAATCAAATTTCAAAAACCTGTAACTTAATGTAAACATAACAAAATAATAAAAGCATCTTTTATTAAGCAAAAAAATCCTGGGCTTTATGCAAAATTACGAATACTGAAATCCTTAAAAATTTGGGAACAAAATGATAGAACATTTTACTTTTCAGTGTCTTAAGCTGACAGATCAAATTCAAAGTACATTCCTTAAAAAAAAGTCAATTACAAAGTACAAATTGCACATGAAGCTGGTTTGCTGGCAGTCAGCAAGCAAACTCATCATTAATCGGTAAGCGAATGAAGAAGAGGAGACCGAGAGAGCAATTTGCTCTTTTCAGATCTCAGACATGAGAAGTGAGAAAGAAAGGAGAAAGAAGAAGAGAAAGGGAAGAGGAGAGAAGTGCAAGAACTTTGAAATTTGAAAATTTTTCTTTTCTAGATCGGATCTGAGAAAGAAGAAGAGAGGGGGTTTTGGCTGGCGGCTGCGATAGTGAGGGTGAGAGATTAGGAATTTAGGAGTTAGGGTTGGAAACTTGTTTGGTAAGTATTTTGCAATATATATTATATTATATATTTATACTTTCTATTGGGTTTGTGTCAGGTCGGATTGCTCGAAGGGTCAACCCGAATTTGTTTGGTTTAGGAAATCCCAACATGTGACCAAATCCAACCGGATAACATGTTGCCCAACCAACCCAAATTTGGGTTGGTCGCTTGTTGGTTTGGGTTAACCCGAACCAGTTGCACCCCTACCTGTTTCATCCACCTTGTGTCACCACATATTACAAAAAGAATAAAAAAATATTATGTACTAAAACCACCATCTCTATTGACACACTATTATCAAGGATTGAGGAGCATGTCTTGTGATTGCTTCCTGTGCACAGTCGACTTGGTGATCCTTGCCTGTCCGCAACTTGTGCCTGTCTAGTTTCTTACACTGTGATTGATATGTATCATTTTCTCTTTCATTCTTTTTGATAATATCAAATTAATGCAGCGATTACGTTTTGTCCTTGATGATTCACAAGTGACAGATTTGATACTTGGATAAGGAATTTGAAAGTTTGTGACAATCCCCAATTTGAAAGTTTGTGACAACCCCCCTCCCTGTTTTCTGAATTTATTAGAAGAATTGCTGGCAGAACAATACTCAGTTTGTTAAATTCTTTCCTTCAGTTTGCAAAATGTGAAAATCCATTTTTAGATTTCTCAAAATATGCTGGAATCATTACACTTACGCTGTATCGAATTTAGACACAAGTGTTTCTGGTATCCTTCTCCTCGTTTTATCTGCTTTATAACTGTGATTTCAGCTATGGGACATAAACATGGACAGTGGCCCAGCTGTGACATTCCAGGTCCATGAATATTTAAGGCCGAAGGTAAATATTATTTCACAGTTTTGTGCTTATTTTCAATTTGCTGATAGAGGGCACAGCCAACTGTTGCTGAAATTTTCTTCTTATGAGCTGTTCTCATTTTCTACAGCTCTGTGATTTATATGAAAATGACTCAATTTTCGACAAATTCGAATGCTGTCTGAGCGGAGATGGACTGCGTGTGGCCACTGGTTCATACAGGTAATTATTTTTTCTCTTCAGAGTATTATATCTTGTTGTGGCATAATATTGGTATTAATGTGTACCATGTTTTTGTCCCTCCAGCAATCTTTTTCGTGTATTTGGTTGTGCTGCTGGAAGCAATGAAGCAACAACTTTGGAAGCTAGTAAAATCCAATGAGGTATTGTTATTCACAATGATGGTAATTTTGGTTATCTTTTAATAGAAATGCAAAGACAAAGAAACAGTAATCCATCCAAATTGTAGAAAGAACTGAGAAATCAAACATATCTGTTTTTTTCTTCTTGAAAAAAATAGAAAGAGAAGAAAACAGAAGATGTAGAAAAAAATCTGACATATAACACTGGACCACTTACGATTGTAGATCCACATGTTGATCATGGCCCACAATCCTGGAAAAAGAACATATAACAACAACAACAACAACAACAACAACAACAACTAAGCCATTTGTCCCAAGTATTTGGAAAAAGAACATATACACACAGAAAAATACCATGTTGGAATGCTTTGGAACGATGAATTTCTCATTATAACATGTAATATACTATATACAACTGTTCCATCTGAAAGTTTTGAATTGGCAGGAAAGAGATTTTGGAAGACATTTTGACTTTTCACTTATGGAATTCAAAACATGGTTGATCAGGTTCAACACCGGCCTTTTAGTTTAAGCATTTGAGTGGTGAATTTGCATGGGGTCAAATAGTTTTTTGATCTCTCTCTCTCTCTCTCTCTCTCTCTCTCTCTCTCTCTCTCTCTCTATACACACGCTAAAATAGAAAAAACCCACCCACAAACGCACACGCAGAGTAAGGGTGTATTCTCACACCCAACATGCATAAAGAAAGCCCCAGTGATATGCTCGCATGCCTTGCCCTTCTTCTTTTGTGCATTCAACAATGCATATAATATGCCGACAAGTTTCTCCTTTCAGACTTGCTGAATAGTTCCACAAAGGGCCATAGACAGAGTTGTACTCCTTCATGGAGGAAATATGCTAGGAACTGGGACATGAACTGTAAGTTTTTATGGATATGTCTTACAAGGTCACACTTATGATAGTTACGAGTGAATTCTTGTGGATAGAATAGTGATGAATATTATTGTGCATACAGATTCTGCACCAGTGAATAGGCATTTACTGTCATTCACAAAGTCTAAGAAATATTTAGGGACTGCAGGTTCCATTATAATATGATGGTTCACACTTACGTGTCAGTGTTAAACATTTTCTCATGGCTAGTCTTTCTACTGTATCCTTAAAAAGAAATGTTATCAAGAAATGCATACCCTTACCCTCCAAAGAAGGCTGGCTTACTGTTTCTGTGGTAGAAAGATTATTTGGAGGATGGATCTCGTAGTTACTGTGTTTGCTATCAAAATAGTACCAGGTAAGAGATTTTGACTGAGCTATAATGATTGTAACCTGATTTCTTTGATGTTGTTATATAGGAGACAAGTTCAGACCCCTGCAAGGCCCGCAAGATCTCTGAGTAGTTTAACACGTGTTGTCCGAAGAGGTAAAGTATTCAACCACTAATTCAGCACCCATAGCTTCTTCTTGCTTGGGTTTGTTACTTTGCATATTTTCTCTCTCGTGTCACTGGGACGTTGGTCTCTGGCAGGAGCTGAGAGCCCAGGAGTGGATGCAAATGGAAACTCTTACGACTTATCAACCAAGTTGCTCCATTGGCATGGCACCCAACAGAGAACTCAATTGCTTGTGCCGCTGCGAACAGTTTGTACATGTATTATGCATAGAGGGGCATCAGAAGATGTTTCGCATCACAAGATTCTTTTCACTTTTCTTTTTTGGGGAGGTTGCTTTTGGTGAAAGCTATTAGCTTTTCACGCAACCATCAAGAAACTGGAGGAGGAGGGTGTCGTTAGATGGGTTATACACGTGTTACATATCGGGGCCAGAGCAGGTTGCCGGAATCCAAGAGGAAGTTAATTGTCTTTTGTTCCCGGGAGGGCGGCTGAGTTCTGATTCTTTTTGGGGAAAATATCCACGTCTTTGCTTCTTGTTATGTCTCTCTTCTTTAGGTCCCGATATGTGATTGTAGCTCCCCTACAAGCGTAACCGGAAGGCTGTTCAAGAGGACTATGTCTAAAGATACCAACAAAGGGGCTGTTCTATCCTGCACGCGATATGGGCATGTGGGGTGCTTGTGCTATGCATTTTGAGGCTTGTGAATGTTATCATTATCGTCGTTCATTTCACTTCTTAATGTGCTAACCCTATTTCCTTGTTCAAAGAGTTGCCAGCCCCATGTTAGATCTTTTGGAATAATGAATAGCTAATTTATCAGATTGTGCTGCTGTCTGTGTATCATTTGTTCATCGTCATCACCACCAGTCTATTAGATACCCATTTGTTTTCTAGAATAGATTGTTGAACATTTCAAGCTTCGCCAAGAAATGGAAAATCTGGTATCATTTTACTATTAGAATCAGTTCTCTGTTTTCATTGGTCGCGCCTTGTGCTTCTCGTTTGCGGGTTGATTTATTACGAGCGGTAGCAAATGATGGCTGGCTGCTCCGATGCGAGACTTGTGTCAAGGGTTTATTTTGTCAGCTGCAAACTCGAGCAGCTGCGGCTTGTGTTGTGGTCATGCGAGTTGGTCTCCTGTTTGGTAGGTTATGGCTGCTCGTGTTGCTTGCAAATGAAGGCAAAGCAGCTCATGAGCGAAACAACCTACTGTTTTTGAGAGTTGGGTGTGTTTTTCCTCGGGCCTTCCTTTTTGCTAGGGTTTGTTTGGTTGTTATAAGTGGCCATAAGTCTTAAGTGATAAATTTTTTTTACAATTGTAAAAAGTTGCATGTAAGTTAGCTTTACGGTATTTGGTTGGTAATATAAAATTATAAATGAGAAAGTGTATTATGTTTTACGGTATTTGTTTGTCATAATATATAATTTATAAGTGAAAAAATTGATTATAAAATTAACTCTTTGGTCATTAAAAATATTAAAAAATGCTAAAATATTAAAATATTAAATATTTAAAAATTAAATCTAACAAAATATAATATATAAATATTAAAAAATAAAATATTATAAAAATAGTAAATATTAAATATTAAACAATGAAAATTTTAATCTAAAATTTTAAAAATACTAATTTATAAATAAAGTAAGAATTATAATTAAGTGGAATGCGTTATATTAATATAGTAATAAAAAGATTTTAATATTAAAAATTATTAAATTATTAATAAAAATTTTAATCTAATAATTATTTAATCTAATAATTAAAAAAGATTTTTTCATAATTTGAAAAATTAATCTAATAATAAAAAAGTATTAATTTAATTATAGTTAACTGTCAAAATTAACTATTTGTGTTGTAAATGTGCTGTAAGTGTGATTTGTATGATCACAAAATTAACTGTTTGTAATATAAGAGGATCATAAGTGGGATGAAATTGCATTTTAAACTTATGACCCAAACAAAAACTGTAAGTTATAAATCACAATTATCACTTGCTACTCACGAGCTTTTTACGGTGAAACAAACACCCATAAAGTGAACGGTGCAAGATTTACTTGGTGGTGTTTTCTCGCCAAGTCAGCCTGGTGGGGTTGATAAAGTACACTCACCGCTTCGCTCAACTTTCCTCCTAAAAATGAAATACTGTGAAATTAATAGCCACTCTGCTGCCGCGTTAACTTTCTACGCGGAGCTGTCACTCAAATGGGACATCCGCGTCTCTTGGAAATCTCCAAGCAGCTTCATCGACGGAATCAGAGAAATCATTAGCACTATAAATCAAACAACACTCACCTCAAACAACTTCAACTCCCTCCCCTTTGATCTGCCGTCAGCAAATCAAGCACCAGCATGCACCCTCTCCTTGCCGACGAGCCCCGGCAGGATCGTGCAGCGACTCACGCAGTCCCTGATGAGATCATAGTCCTTTTCGCAGCAGCTGAAATCGCCGGGCTCTTGGCTTGTTTTTTCCAAAGCATTGAACTGGATGGAAAAGCCTGGCTCCGCTACTACTTCTTCCTCAACGCCGTTTCTTACCCCTTGCAGTTGATCTTCCGGCACGACGCTTATCCGGCAAGGCTGTGCCGCTGTGCGGCGTTTGCAGCACTCGGCATCGCAATTGCACCGCTGACGAAGATAGGCTGGGCGCATATCTTCGGCATTCCTGTCGTCATTGGTTAGATCAGTACAATGCAGCGAATCAACGAGTGAGCAGTTGCTTGAGCTCTCGCATGTATTGAGAGTGTGCATGGGAGAAGAAATATCTAGGACTTCTCTCTCTATTGGCTAGTTTGATGTACTTAATTCTATATGTATATACGATGATATTTAACCAATAATCAGTGACAACCAACAATGTGAAAACTCCTGTGCTACCTTCCTACAATTTCGAATGGATCACAATCTCGTGTCTCTAACAAGAAACCTCCGATTCATGCTGTAACAATTGTTTAGCTCTTAATCTCACTTCTGTCCTTTTTACAATTGTTTAGCCCTAAATCTCACTTCTGTCCTTTTTTGAAGGGTTGGTGCTTGTTTTCTTCCCTCTCCACCAACTACTAATCTGTTTAGATACCTAGTCTACATGTCCTTTAACAACCATTCCGGCATCTTTTACCTCTTGTATTATCTTCTGCTTTATATCTTTCTTCGGAGATACCTTCTCTCTTAAAATGTTCCCCTGAAACTCGGAAGAAGAATTAAGATCAAATTCCGTAAGAAGGGGGAAAGGAAAAAAGAAGAAAACATCAGCTAGGGTTTTAGAAAGAATATGTTTATTTCGTACTAGTTTGCCGGAATGTTGTCTACATCATCACTATCATCATCATCAGCATCTTCATCCCCCAAGTTGTTCATTTTGCTCATCAGTTCGTCTCTTGAATACATCTTCATGCTGGGTGCTCCGGGCATACCCTGACATCACCAAATCTTAGGATATCCAATAGCACATACAAATAACTGAAAATGGATAAAACGAGTGTATGCGAGCACCTCCATTGATCTCAGAATCTTTTCCATTTCTGCATCTTTAGCGGGCTTTGCAACAAAAGGTTTCGCCCGGGACTCTATTCTGCATAAGCACGAGAGGATTATCATTTCAGCAATTAAAAAGAACAGCATTCACTGGACATTCCAAATTTCAGGTATTTCAATTTGTCCTACACTGTAAATGGTTGATGACATTTTCATGGAAACACTCAAATCCTCACTATGTAATATTCTCAATTATTTAGCGGAGTCTAATTTTAGGTTTACGACCTAAACAGACAAGCTTTTGTTAATAAACTATATCTTTATGCATTATGTGAACATATCTACAAGACAACTGGTAAATTTTGGAATGTCTGTCTTCTGGATACCCAAACACGTGAAAACCATATGAAATGTCTAATAACTACATATCAACTCTACAAAATAAAAAGGAAGATACATATAGGGTCTGTTTGGTTGTCGTAACTGGCCGTAATTCGTAAGTCGTAATTAGTAAAGTCTTTTACAGTTGTAAATGAGTTATATGCACGTAAGCTTTATGATGTTTGGTTGGTAATATAAAGTTGTAAGTGAAAAAGTGTATTGTGTTTTACGATATTTGGTTGTCGTAATGTGTAAGTCGTAAGTGAAAAAGTTGACCACAAAATTAACTATTTGGTGATTTAAAAAGTTTTAATATTGCAAATAAATATTAAAAATGCTAAATATTAAAAAAATTTAATATTAACATAAAAAATTAATACAAATTTGCATGACCACAAAATTAACTGTAACTGGGCTGTAAGTGAATGGTAATTGGGTTGCAAGTGAGTAATAATTGTATTGTGTAAGCTTTTTACGAATTACGGTCCAAACAAACGCCGTAGTTGTAACTGGGTTGTAAGTCCCACAAAATTAACTATTTGGTGATTTAAAAAGTTTTAATATTGCAAATAAATATTAAAAATACTAAATATTAAAAAATTTTAATATTAACATAAAAAAATAATACAAATTTGCATGACCACAAAATTAACTGTAACTGGGCTGTAAGTGAGTGGTAATTGGGTTACAAGTGAGTGATAATTGGATTGTGTAAGCCTTTTACGAATTACGGTCCAAACAAACGCCGTAGTTGTAACTAGGTTGTAAGTCATTTACGATTTACGACTTTTACGCGAAACAAATGGCCCCATAAACCACTACTTCGTTTGGAAAAACCAAGTCTTTGTTGGCATTAGGAGAAGTACTGTTGCAAGGAGAAAATATCAAGGACAGAGGCCATCGGGTGAAATACAAAAACAGCAAGAAAAACTGATGAAAATGGTTAGGTTTTTCTTCTTGTATTAAAGAGATACGCCTGCACACATGAAGGTTTTGATATTGATCAAGCTTACAATTGTAGTGCGGGAGATGTACGCATTGCAGCAGAAAAGAATGCAAGAAGTTAGGAATATGCAGATGGCGTGAACGCGTGTTGGAATTGAAGAATATGAAAGGCGAATCTTCGAGTTGAATTATGGCGAGATCCGTTGATCAAATCAACTGGATAATGGTTGGAGTGTGTTCTCCTTCCATTGGTGATGAACGTGGTATATTCACATGTTCAATTCCGACTTCGAATGAATGAGATATTCAAGTCCAAAGTTTGCCTAATTCAAAGCCAAATGGGACTAAAGGAAGCTAAAAACATTTAGTCCCACATTGGCCGTGTGATGGAAGCTTATGGGGTATAAATAGAGAAAATTGAGAACAAAGGGCGTGCCCTTTGGGTACTTGGAGTTTTCGCGCGCGAAAAGGAGGGAATTATACTCGCACATGCGTGCGTGCGCGCGCGCGCCGCCGCTACGGCCGGCCGGTGCCGGAGCCAGGCCGGGCGCGGGTGCGGGCTCGGGTCCGGTCTTGGGTCTGGGTTCCCTACCTGGACTGGTTCTTTTTGAATCGGGTTTCAGGGTATGGGCCGAACAGATCCACTCCACTACCCAATCCGCTCCAGCCCGCCAACGGGTGTCCGCTCGAACGGATCCGAACCGTTTGCCAACCGGTGTCGGAAAACCGACCATGCGGTTGGGCGGTTGAACGGTTGCGACGGTTCTGTCCGAACCGTCGCAACTGTTGACTTTGGCGGACGAGAATACCCTTCCAGAGCGCTATAAATAGCGCTCCAGAGGTTCATTCTCAGACACACCAACAGAGCTTGAACTCTCTCTCTCTGTATACTGAGTTCTGAACTGTTCTTCCAACGTTCTGAACTGTGCTTCCAGCGTGAAGTGGGAATCCGCGACTTCCAGCGTGAAGTGGGAATCCGAAGCGACTTCCTAAAAGGAGATTCTGTAAAATTATTCTGAAAGAGGAATCAGAAAATTCAACATATTCTTTTATAAGAATTGTTGTCTGAATCTGGTACTTCTGAAGAAAGATATTCTTCTACCTTCCATCGTCCTCAACAGTGGGTGCTCCTCCAGAAGAGTAAAGGCAAATATTCGTTTGAAATTTGTCCATGTACCGCTGCTTCAACGATCCTGTGAAGGTACTGGTTGACTACGGTTCGACCGTACGGTGATTTGGTAGTGCTATCCAAATACCGTGAAAGAGTGTTGTATCTTGGGAGACCAGCGTCCATTATCCCGTTAGCACCGGTGCGGGGGACGTAATTGTCTTAAGGAGATTCGCTCTAAGCGTACCTCACTCTAATTACTGTATAAGTGGATTAAGTCCTTTATACAGGGGATATACTTTATAGTATATCGAGACTGACTTGGATTCAGTCTAATTGGTGCTTTAACCAAGGAAGGAAATTGAAAGGTGGTTCTTAAATTAAGGAACGTTCTATTGAACGGAAAACCTCCCACCTGATATTTGCCGACCTGGCCAATTAGATTGTTGATATCTCAGTGATCTTGATTAGTTGTCAGATTGATTCTTGTTAAGCAGAATAACCAACAACGCGTGCATTCAGCATTATGTGGTGCAAAATAAAATGAGGTGCTAAGCATGACTAAACAAAATAATACAAGAAAATTTGCAGATATAACATATGTGCATAGAGAAGTCTTATTTTGATGATCCCAAACCAGGAAAAGGAGTCAAAAAATTAAATCTTTCTGGACATGGACAGGTTAGCAAGTGACAATACGACGAAGATAAGCTTAGAAGATCTAATTACTCCGGATTACTAGTCAAGCAATACACTAAGATCTCAACCTATGGACCTTGTGCAAGCCAGAAAGTGAGATAGTTGGAGGGGTGGGAACTCAAATGGTACTATGAATCTAACTAAGATGCCATAGGCCTGGTTGTGTTTAGTTTGAGGTAAATCACTATTGACTCATTCAGATCCTAATCCTGGTCATGCCGCTTTATTTTTCCACCAAAAGCTCCAAGGGTGTAATCACTGTTCATCATAGGAAGAGGAAATCAGATGCAGCAGTGTGATAACTTTAGTCCAGCCAAATAAAGGGAACGTCTGACTCTAGGCAACATGTCGCATCTGGTGCTGAGTTTATAAATTCTTTCTTGTTATCAATCCTGTAAAGGGATGTGTCTCAATTAACAGAAGCTTTTCTATATGGTATCTGTAGTTACTGTTCACATCAGACTTAAGTAGTAACTAGTAAGCCAAGGGAAAGAATAAACTGTTTCAACTTGCAGTAAGTGAATGAGCAAGCTATTCCCTTAATATCAGAAGTACTAGTGCAATACCTTGGGAACAGGTGGTGTCTTAACAGAGCATGCTTCAGAAAGGTCTTTAGGGAACAGATGGTGTCTTAACAGAGCATGCTTCAGAAAGGTCTTTACACAGGAAATTCACCAATCTATTAACAGAAGGCTGGTGCTTATATACATATTCAGCGACATCTGTATCAGAGATTCAGAATATCCCATGATCTGCAAAAAAAAATAGGTGACCTGATATATACAAGCTGAAGAAGTTTTGATTCTAAATGATTATATGCCATATAGTGAAACTACCATCAGGTATTTGTTTTACAATAATATTTCATATGTCCACAAATTGATTTGTTGTTGAAAGTAAGCAGTATCATCAGGGCAGATAAGACGACTCATAACTTTTTCAGTTTAGTAAGCTTTGTTTGAAAAGAGTAGCAACCACTCAGCGGGCATGCACTTACAGAAAATAGTTTCTGATAATAAAATTGTTTACAGTTAAGTTATTCTTATGCACCAAATGCTGTCATCTCACTCTTCATGCACAGCAATATATAACATAGCCAGATACAAAGAATTCTAGCAGGAATACCACTGAGTCTCAGCGCTTCTTATGGTACAACTTGAGCTAAAAGTACAGACCTTACAATAGATATAAAAAGTTAATAAAACTCTTGACCAGGAACTTGAATCCCGAGACAGAGGGACATCTTTTTGATGACAACGTCAGTGCCAGTCACCCAAAACAAGGCATAAATGCATGCTAATCTCGCATGCCTTGATTGAAATAAAAGTTAATTCGCATCACGTAAGTTTATATTTTTATAACTATATATTAGTGTCTATAACTTAAATGTTTCTCTAAGCATAAAAGCAACAAAGTAACTTGAGAAACTGAACTGGATTCAATGAGAGTAAGGGTTTAACTGACATATTAATCTTAAAATGAATACAAGAGCCATATTTGATGTAACACTAACCTGAATCGCAATCACCTTCAAATCGTAACCGAAATTTAGAAATTTAAAACATGATAAGATTTTGGGTTTCCACCTCTTGCGCGTGCTTCTCACCCAAAACTCAAGCAAATAAACTTAAGAATTTAATCAGATAATTTGAGGAAAGTTTTAATCATTCAATATCCAAATGAAATAGTCTAGGGGCCTTATATAGGCTTTACAAAAGATGACTTCTGGGAAATAACCGATGTGGTACTAAACATCCAAAAAAAAACACCTACGACAAGAAATAAATCTAAAATAGAACTAATATAAAGTCAAAGAACTGCATTGCGCCGCTTCCTGAAGTAGACTTGATCAAATCAGCCCCTAAGCGGCGTGATATCCTCAACAATTCCCCCGGGTGGGAAGAACTCGACCCGTCGAGGGGGACAACTGCTGGCTCTGATAGCGCTCAAGTTGGTTGGGATTAAGATGCCAGAGGTCTCCTCAGGAATTCAAGAATTTTCTAAATCAGGTTTTCTTTTCCACTTAATGAGATAGTGTCGCGTCTCTCTGTCTCTAGAAAAGACAATTTGATCATCCAAGATAGAATCTATATTTTCTATTGCATAGGGCAGTTTAGGGGGAAGTGGAGGTAGTGGGGGCTCTCAGAAAGAAGATCCTGGGTAGGCTCATCCACGAATAGATCAGAAGGGGTATCAAAGATACTTCTATATGGAACCAAGTTCTCAACATTAAAATTGCAACTGATACCAAAATCTAATAGGAGATCCACCACATAGACATTTGAATTGATTTTCTTGAGGATTTGGAATAGCCCCGCGTTTCGCGTGTGTAATTTCTTCACGGTTCCCAAAGGAAACCGCTCGGGTCTCATGCAGACCATCACATAATCTCCAATATTAAATGTTCTTAATCGGTGATGTAAATCTGCAAAAACTTTATAATCAGTATTATTGTTCATTATCTTCTCTCTGATCTCCTCATATAATGCATGTATATTAGATGCAAATGCTAATGCAAAATTTGATACCTTAGAATGATGATGAGCCATGGGAATTAAATCAACTGGTTGTCTGAATTTAAAACCAATTACTATTTCAGAAGGACTAAGGCCTGTAGTCCTATTGACAGATCCATTATATGCAAATTTAACTATAGACAAAATGAGATCCCAAGTTTTCAAATTTTTCCCAACGAGATACCTAAAGAAATTTTCTAGAGTCCTGTTTACAACCTCGGTTTGGCCATCTGTTCGCGGATGAAAAGTTGTTGAGAATTTCAGTTTGGTGCCCATCTTATGTCAAAGTGTTTGTCAGAAGTAGCTAACAAACTTAACGTCCCTATCGAACACTATAGTTTAAGGTATTCCATGCAACTTAACGACATTATCAAAGAATAAGACGCTACTCGAGACGCATCGGAGGTTTAGGATCACGAGATAAAGTGAGTTATTTTCGAGAATCGGTCAACTACTACTAGGATAAAGTCGTGCCTTTTCTGAGTTTTTGGTAAGCCTAGTATGAAATCTAGGCTCTTGCCACGAACATTTGGGCACAGGGAAAAGAGTGTAAGGCCCAACAATCTGCGTTTGTTACTTGATTAGTTGGCACGTGCGACACTGACTAACGATTTTAGCGACATCTTTCTTCAAACTTGGCCAGTAGAATCGGTGTTCAACAGCCTCAAATGTCTTATTCTGACCGAAATGTCCAGTCAGACCTCCAGCATGTATTTCCCAAGAGAGAAAATCTATGAGGGGGCATGCGGGGAATACATAGCTTACGGAATCTGAATAGATAACCGTCTTGTAATAGAAAATCGTCCATTTCACGAACAGAACCGTCCTGTAACGACATAAATTTCTCCAAAGTCGGGGCATGAGTCATACCCCTCTCTCAACCTCTCGAATCCAATCACTTCTGCACTCATAGTTACCAAAATCATAACACGTCAGCTGAGCGCATCAGCGACCTTATTCTCAATGCCTACCTTGTGTTTGAGAACAAATCTGTAATCTTGCAGGAACTCTACCCATTTGATGTGTCTCGCATTTAGCCTCTTTTGGGAGTTGAAATACCTCAGCGCTTCATGATCCGAATACAACACACACTCATGCGATAACAGATAATGCCTCCAGTAGCGTAAAGCCTATATAACCGCATAAAATTTCTTGTCATATGTAGAATATCATTGTCGGGCATCATTTAGTTTTCGCTGAAATAAGCAACATGGTGGCTTTCCTGCCTCAGCACACCACCTATCGCCAGTTCCGATGTGTCACATGTTACTTTAAAAACCTTCAAAAAGACGGGGAGACGTATTACAGGAGCTTCAATCATCATTCTCTTAATTTCAGCGAAAGCCTTGAGGCGACAGGAGTCCACTAAAATCTCTCGCTCTTCAAACAGTCGGTTATAGGTGCAATAATTGCACTAAAATTTTTTATGAACCGACGGTAGAAAGTGACTAACCCGTGAAAACTCCTGACTTTCCTAATCGTTCGGGGTTATGGACACTCGGTGATTACTCTCACCTTTTCAGGGTCCGCGGAAACTCCCTTGGATGTAATCACAAATCCTAAAAAGATAACCCTGTCTATATAGAAAGCACACTTCTTTGGGTTTGCATAAAACTTCTCAGCTTGGAGTGTGCGAAGGATTTGCCTTAGATAACCCACATGTTGCTCTTGAATTCGACTGTAGATCAGTTTAATTATCAAAGTATACCCCTACGAATTTACCGATAAACGGCCAAACAATTGACTCATCACTCTCATGAAGGTATCAAGAGTATTGGACAATCCAAAGGGCATAACCAACCATTCATACAACCCATCTTTAGTTTTGAATGTAGTTTTTCATTCGTCCCCTGGCCAAATTTTATTTTTATGGTACCCACTCTTAAAATTAATCTTGGAGAAGATTGTGGCACTTGACATTAGATCCAGCATATCATCAAGATGGGGAATGGGGAAGCGATAATTGACGGTGATCTTGTTGATGGTGCGTCTATCCATACACATACGCCATGTACCATCCTTCTTTGGCGTCAAGAGTGCGGGGATCGCACACGGGCTCAAACTCTCTTTAATGAAGCCTTTGTCAAGTAACTCTCCTACCTGCCGTTGTAACTCTGTATGTTCCGTAGGGTTCATTCTGCAGTGGGGCAAGTTTGACAAAGTTGCTCCTGAGATTAAATCAATAACATTTGGATGTCTCGCATGGGAGGCAACTCACTTGGCAGATCTTGTGGGAGAATTTCAGAAAACTCTTCCGAAATTATAATGTGCTCGGGAATCTACACTTCGATCTTTCGATCAGCCTCTCGAGCCACGAGTGCATAACAATTAGAACCCTCATGCAAGCTCTTTTCAATTTGATCGTGACTAATCAAATTCATTACCATCTTACCTTTGCTCTTATCACCCTTCTTTCCAGGAGTTAGGACATCCACTTTGTCTTTACCTTTGTCAACCTCTTTTTCTTGGGTTGGTGATTTCGGTTGATTCGGCATAATCTTCACCCTTTTTTCGTTATGGTATGGTCACGTCTAAGTTGAACAACCATGGCCGACCCAAAATGATATGACCAACATCCATTGGGAGTATGTCACACCACACATTATCTGTGTACGTGACAAACTGGATGAAAATTTGACATTTCTCCTGAATATCTATGGATGTAGCGTCGAATCCATGTGACCTTGTAGAGGTTTGGATGCTTCACTGGTCTCATCCCCAAGGTGGTGATTAATTTTGACGCAACAACGTTGATACAACTGCCACCATCCACTATCACCTTGCAGCTCTTGTTTTCAATTTTTGTGCAAGTTTAAAATATGGAAGTCCTTCTCCACTTGTTGAGTGGCCCAGGCTGAGCTAAGGTGCACCTAACCACTCCTAATTAGGCTCGGCCTACACTAGGAGGTAGGCCTGCCACTTTAACAGTTCTGATGCACCCATTTAATTCATACTCTTCGACAGAGGCATCCGAGTCATCATCTTGTTGGTGCACAATCACTTCTCCATCATCCTCTTCTATATCTTCAATGGAAATTCTCACGAAGAGGGTTTGGTTTAACTCGGACACTGGCTGGCAAGGTGTCCATACCCTTCACACCTGAGCATTGGGTCCTTGGGTTGACCCTTCTTGGTTCACTAATCGTTCTCCTTTCGGAGGTGATTGGCTTTGCATCATAAGGACCTGCTGGTTTGACACTAGAAGAACTGGAGGCAGGCTTGTTTGGGGTAGGAAGAGGTCGGCTAAAACTTAGCTTGCTATTAGTGGCAGTTTTAGAGTTATCTCTAAAGTCAGTTCGGTGAAAATTGGATCATCTAGACTCATCTAAGTCGGTGACTAGCTGATATGCTTGTTTTAGAGTCATGATGCCTCGAGCGATGAGCTCTCGGCGATAATCATCCCTAAGACCAGACCTGAACCTAGAAAGGGTCTATTCGGGAGATTCTAACTCGATTGCTCTATACCGATTTAAATATTCATCAAATTTAGCTATGTATTCGGTGGCTGACTTGTTCCCCTGAGTCCATCGATTCTACTTGTCTAATAATTGTTGACCGAATGACGGTGGAACGTACTTTAACATAAACTTCTCTTTCATGCCTTCCCAAGTTTTCACTGGGTCTTCCCTTCCGTACCTCATCATCCTCTCAAGGTTTTGAATACTGTCCCGCTTGTCCCGTTAGTTTCATCACGGCCAATCGAATCTTTCTTGACTCAGACATTCAGGCCAACGAAAATATCGGTCCATAGTTAACTGCCAGTCTATATAAACCTGAGGATCCAAGCGCCTGCGAAGAAAAGAGCATCAACTTTAATGCTTTTGATATACTGGGCATCAGCGTCAACTGTATTGTAGGGTTGAACTCGCTCTCGCCTGGGTGACCTACTGTCGTTTCGAGAATTTTCCTCCCCGTGGTTATCCTCCGATTGGTTTCTAGCCTATCAGTCGGGTTGCTAGATCCCAACAATTGACATCAACCTGATCCCTAACTTCTTCTAGCTCTGGTTCATCTTCTCTATCTTGTCAATGAGTGTTAAGTGTGTCATGAATGCTAGGGTCCATTGGTGCCAAAATTTCTCTTATAGAAAAAGTTCTACCACTTCTAATAAGCATGCAAGATTCTAGCTGATTCTAAATGCAAACTGTCCTATGATGAGATGTATGTTATGCAGGAGAAGTCAGAGATTAGATTAATAAAAGACAATACCAACTCTAAGCTATATAGATTAACTCGTGATTAAGAAAATATAATGTGGAGATAGTGACAAAACACGTGCTAACACAGTTAATTCCAAGTTCAGTCAAGTAATCATGAATTCAAATTAATTTAGTTGCATAGAATATATTAAGTCAGATTACCACTCAAGGATAGAATCACACAACTCACTATTTGGTGGGCAACAGTCAATAAGTTCTATCTTGCGACGATTAGAATAACTAGCTATCTCAATTAAGTAGCAGGAATAACTGAACGAAATATTCAAAGTTACCTGAGAGGCGACCAAGGCTCAAACTTGAACGTGACTACTGTAAACGCGTGGTACTGGTCGTCAGGAATCCACTGATTCAAAAATGGCTCGATTTGGGCTTGAAATGAGCTCTAAACGGCCTTCGGAAGCGCTGTTTTGTTTCTGGACTGAGTTAGAATACACTGCACTGAGTCAACTCAGGGGGGTAACTCAGTGACGACGTCAAGGAGCCTCTATTGGGTCCGAGTTGTGGGTGATTGGATTCGGCCTTGTTGGACCCGACCCGAATTACTTACCCCTTCACAAAATCACCCGAAGTCGATTTCCTTTCTTCACTTTGTCTCCTTTTCACTCGCGCAGCTAGGGCAGAAAAAGTGGCGACGACGACAGTGCTGTGGATGGCGATGAGAGCCCAGTGAGGTCGCAGTGGCACCGGAAGGTCGACGACGATGTCTGTTAGGGAAGATCTTGAGATCTCGCAGGTGCCCGTGAGGATCTGAAGCGGTAGCGAGGGTGTCGTTCATCGTTGATGGCCAGATCTAGGGAAGGGGGTGATGATGCCTTGACGAGCGATGGTGGAGTAGAAGACTACGACGACGTGGGGATTCCAGTGGTGGTGATGCAATCAGAAACTGATCCGAGGTTGGAGCTTTGCCGGTGCGGTGACTTGGTGGCGGAGGACAACGGTGGAGGGTGCCGGTGACTGTGATGTTTGATGAGGAAGACGATGTTGCAGATGAACGAAGATGACGGAGAGGATGATCGCGGTGTTGTTGGGGCTCTTTGATTTGGTGGGGAAATGATGGATGTGGTGGTGGAGGGAGAAGAGGGTGGCGACGGTAACTGTGATGAGGAGGTGGTGGACTGAGGAGGACGAAACCCTAGGGTTAGGGTTTCAAAGGGGTTCACGGAGGATGGGGATGATGAACGCTGCAGGATTGTATTTTTTTTTTTTAATTTTCAATGAAGAAGATGAACAGTATGGCCTGGAAATTTTCATGGATTTTCTACAGTTTTTATTTTGAATGGATGTGGAATCTAGATCTGGGGTTTGTTGTTGGAGAAGATTTGGAACCGAAAAAATTTGAAAGGAATTAAAAGCCTAGCTCTGATACCAAAATGATGCAACACTAACCTGAATCGCAATCACCTTCAAATCGTAACCGAAATTTTGAAATTTAAAACAGGATAGGATTTCAGGTTTTCACCTCTTGTGCGGGCTTCTCACCCAAATCTCGAGCAAATAAACTCAAAAATTTAACCAGATAATTTGAGAAAAATTTTAATCATTCAATATCCAAAAGAAATAGTCTAGGGGGCCTTATATAGGCTTTACAAAAGACGACTTCTGGGAAATAAACGATGTGGTACTAAACATCCACAAAAAAAACTACCGACATGAAATAAATTTAAAACAGAACTAATCTAAAGCCGAAGAACTGCATTGTGCCGCTTCCTGAAGTAGACTCGATCGAATCGACCCCTAAGCGGCGTGATGTCTTCATCAATATTGCTTTTCATCGGAAAGTGACTGATAATTTTCAGACAACCTAGGATCAATTCACAAAGAACAACGAAAGATTGGAAACATTTCCAGATGTCATCTTTGAAAGATTAGCGCCAAGTATGTGCAAAAACTAGTGAAAGCCGACAAGATGCAAGCCTTCAAAAAGAGGCCAGTGAGCTATAAGATTGGCTGCTGGTATTTTATTGGTGTTCACCTATTCTTTGGCTAATGGTATTGTACTCACAACAACTTTACACTATGAAAAGAAGTGGTTAAATAGGTTTCCACTGGAAGGTACACAACTTCAGCCAATCCCATGTTTTTGCAAAAGTGCATCTCTTATTATACAGATAAGTCATGTGAGATCGACACTGTGAGATGTTTGAATCTTGATTTCCCTTAACCCATTCAAAACCAGCTCTATGTGAACAAAGATAACAAGATTCAGTGAAGGAAAACCTAACCCTCTGCTGGCTATGTCCTCCCTCATTTCTATCCTTCAATCTCCTTATCTTGAAGAAGAACTGAAGTGTCTTTTTTTAAAAAGAAAAGAAAAGAAAAGAAAAGAAAAAGACAGACAATTAGTTGCTGTTTTCTTAGCTTGAGAGCTTAAGAGATTTGAGTTCAAGAGAGATTGCACACGTTGATCTCACCCCCTTTAAATTTCTCTTGGAATCAAATGATGGGCTAAGCATTAACACCTGTGAATTTCAGTTATCAACATCAATCTTAGATTCCACAAATTTCATTAGGTCGTCAATAGGTCCTTCTAATTCTGTCTTGATTAAACCTGTTTGATAATATTCACTTCTATCATCAAAGATGTTCATAAAGTTGGATTTTGCTTTGTTAGTTGATATTGATAATTTGCTTTGCTAGTTTTATTATGATAGCTATTACTCAGTTTAGGTTGGGATGATTTAACTTCGATTGGAACTATATAGTTGACTTGTTTAACAAGTTTCATGAACTGTGGTAGCCGATTTAGAAACTAAAATATGTTTTGCAAATTGCAATTGATGTTGATTAATGGACTAAATAACAGTCCTATTTTCTTCAGATTTCATTGCATTTTTTTTATTGTTATCGCACTGGATCTTCCATGTGTTAGAGTAGGTGCGTCAGCAACTGAACAAAATCACAGACAAGTACAATATATTTATTCAATGAAATACGAAACGTTCTAGATTTTGCTTGCAGCCTGAAAAGGACTCTGGAGGTGCCATATTTTCTTTAAACAATTGCAAAGGAACCGCTGATCATTATTGACTGAAACATTCTTCAATGATTGTGGTGTGGCTGTGAGCCCTCACATGTGCATTGTAAAATAGCCAGCTCGAGCTCGAGCTTGAAAGGGAAAACTGAAATTCCAGTAGATATCATCTTGAAATCAAACTACAACTTAAAAACAACTACTAACACTTTAAGGAAGCTTAAAATGTACATTAAGTTTGCTAAAGGTTTATAGTATCTTGATCTTACTAAAATATTAATGTACTTCATTAGTACTGAATAAGCTTCAAATAAAACCCCCAACTTCCGCATAGGACCATCACATCCAAGAGGAAAAGCCCCCACGCACGCACTAAACTGAGTCATCACCATCATCCAAGGATTTTTCCAATCAATAAGGGATCAGCTCTGGAGCAAAACTCTGAAGTCCAGATATAATCATCTTATATGCCAATGCCCAAGTCATTGCGAAGGAAAATTAGAGTCTATGGAGAGGCTTTCTAGTAAGTGTGAAGGGCCAGCTTGCAGCTTGGGAAACCTAGCTTACCCGTCATGAAGTTTAAACACATGCAACCAAGATATACGAGCGTGTGAACAGAAGCAAGCACGACTGCGCACCCACTTCCACCCCCCTTCCCACCCATCTAGAACTCTTTGTGATAATTGGAAAATGATGGCAATTGATGCTACACCAAGTAGCCTCAATAAGGCCACATTATATTTGCTAGGTCAGTGGATTCCATCACGCACATCTGCACTAATCACTAATACCTGAAGCATTCTTCGAGTCCCTAAACACGTCAGTAGACTGAATACCAATTAGTACCTAAACAAATGTCAATTATAAGGCATCTTAATGTTTACCACACCCTCAGCATGTACATAAATTGTGAACCAGTAAAAATTAGGAAATGAAAGTTGAAATGTGAACATAGACTTTTGTGCCATTGATATCACACAGTTTGAGATAAGTGTCTGGTTACATGTATATAGTCAGGTAAAAACAAGTTTCTTCTCATAAACCTAAAAGAATCACCAAATGCAACTGAAATATAAACACACAATAAAAGTTCTAACCTCCTGACAGGCGCGTTCAATGGTCTTACATTCTGTGTTGCATTGCCCTTCAGTACCTTGATCAATGAGCTGCACGGCAAAAAATAGTTATTGTATAAGAATCCAGTTTAGGAAACATCTCAATACAAAAGGAGAGGGCAACCAACAGGAGACACAGAAATAAGTCGCTGAAACAAAGGTCTGTCGGTGCATAAAGAGTATGCTCTTGGATCACATTAATATATGCTTTCATTTCTTCTTAAACTGACAATAGTTTCACAAAACTCAGGCACAGATAGAAATACTCATTTCCTGAACAGTTACAGGATTTGCTCCCATGAAGTGTTAGGTTTTCCTTTATATAGAAACCAAAGATAAATATAATATAGGTTAGATCAGCTCTCCGTCAGTTCGGTCCTCATTGGAAATGTTACAGTTGACATGGACACAGCACATAATACAGGCGTAGACTAACACAACTATTGGCTATATTTTAAGTTTTCATGTTCATTTTTTTTCTCCCTTTACCTCATATTTCTAATTCTTTTACACTATCCTTTCGCCTTTTTCTTGATAACAGCCAGTTGTTGCTTTATTATATTTTCCTACCCTAATACTACTACTGTGCATATAATCACCATGGCACTATCCACAAACACAACAGAGAAAATTATTTAACATACAGTATTTTCATTAAGTAATAAATAGTAATACCCAATAACTTATTTAGAATTCACAGACATTTTCAGAAGTGTAAAATATTAAAAAATTGAAAAGTACTGTTGTGGCAGAAAGAAAGATCTATAAACTTTTAATATATTTTGTGTACTTAAATACTTGTAATAGGAAAAAATTAGTGACTAGTTCAAGAGAATAGTAGGGAATATATATAGAAGCCCAACTAAATCACAAATATGAAGGTTTCAACCTAATAAATTACATGTTAAAATGTTATAAGGTATCAGCAAATTTCTTTAGCTTACATCTGCAGACTATCAATATTACGTAAGAACTTTCCACATTTGTTGGGAGCAAGTATGAGCCCTTACAAAACATGTGTCACCTATGATCTGGTACATGCATCCCTAGGTTCAAGCCATGTAACCTTGTGTCTCACACTACACATGCCCCCACATATCCATACTTCATTAGGGTTTGAATTAAATACCATTGAAAAAGAAAATTGGGGAGATGAAACATAAAACAAAGATAACAAAAGAAAGAGAGAAGAAACGAGAAGGAGAAAGAAAGAGTCAGGGGAAAAAATAAGGCAAAGGAAAGATGGAAAGGAAAGTAAAGGAAGGAATAACTCTTGCTCAATTTATAATTGAAGGTTGACCTAATAAATACTCTAAAAGTTATCAGTCAGTTGCTTCCCTAATCCTATTTATTAAAACCTGCTACCATAGGCATATAGAGTAAACTGGAACATTTCGTCTGGATCTTCAAGGAGTAGTCCTAACATTAGGAGAATGATTGCATTTAGGGGTTGGAATGTGGAAGTTTTGAAACAAACAACTACTCTATGTTATTCTTCCAACACAATTCCTATCATTAGGAAAAGGAATGCTTTAGCTGCAAGATGGAAATTATTAGCCCTACTTCCATGAAATGTGACATTAAGCGATAATATAATTGCAGAAGAAAGCATTAGCCCATCTTAAATACATTTCAATTACATCATTTTACAAGATATTGAATTTCCATCTTATTGAAAAGAGTTTTGTTATCTAATGCAGGAACAAAGGAATAAAACATAATAGAAAAACCTAGTTGGTCAAGCTTAGGAAGCTCGGAAAAAATTGAAGCAAAAATAAGGCGAGTGTGGGAATGAGTTCATGGTGAGAACCAAAACGCAATAGATAAGCACCCAAAAGAAACCCACTTGTTGACTCTCTATAACACAAGATACAATAATAAGACAACCATTAAATGTCTTGATCATTACAATCCCATGAGATATAGGTCCAACCTCCCATCCAATATCGCCTGCCACCAAAATAATCCACTGACTTTTGGATCTATATAAAGACTACATATAAGAATGTAGTACAATGCTTAGCTCAGTTTGATCAATGCATGTCCCCCAAAACCTAACTGCAGCGCATAACTCCCCTTGAACCTTCTTTTATTATCATTTTTTTTCTTATTCTACCCTGAACCTTCTAATTTCGCTGATTCTCCAAAAGATTGGAAAATAACACCATTACATTAATTATCTCTAACACTAGTTCACATAATTGAATCTCTAGGCAACCTTTTATTTCTCTTAGGGGTTGTTAGATTTGATGTAGTTGGAACTACAAGTGGTATAAACTTTAGTCATATATTTAGAACACCAGTCATATGTTTGGTTTGACAATCTACAGTTGTAGTTACAACTGTAGAAAATAAAGTACAATTGTTTGGCTTAATGAATGATAAAGTTGTATTGCATAAAAGTTGTTAAAAGAGGCTGATGTAGCATCCTCTTTATTATAGCTCAACTGCAATAGTTGAAACTACCACCACTTTGATCGTAGCTCCAACTAAAATAAAAAGCCCTTAAGGGGCTATTTGGATGCTTGTAGTTGGGCTACATGCAACTTCAAATATAGTAAATAACAACCTAGTTGTTTGTCTTAATATAGTTGGAGTTGCATGTAGTTCTAATTGCAGTAGCTAGAGCTACATTTTGGACTTTTTTTAGTTGAAGCTGCAATCAAATTGGCTTTAGTTCCAACTACAACAGTTGAAATATAACAGATAAAAGAGGATGCCACATATGTTTGTTTAATAACTCTATGCAAATACAACTTAAATCGTACATTAAACCAAACAATTATTTTTCACCTCTTGTAATTAGAGCTACTGCAAGTTGTCAAATCAAACACATACCCACATGTTCTAACTGCAGAGGTAAAAGCTACATGTAGTTGAAACTAGAGTGTAGTTTCCACTACATTGAAACAAACAACCACTAAATGAAGTTTGTAAAACTACAGTTAGAACTACATGCAGTTTCAACTATATCAAAACAAACAGTTGCTCTTTCTGTATTTGGAGTTGCATGTAGTTATAACCACAATCATCGACAACCCCTTAATGTGAATGTTTCATAGAGTTGATGTTATAAAATAGAACGAACAGTTAATCATGTGTGAACTAGTTCAAGAATGTGTTATAGAGATATCTGAGTTTTAATTTATCTGGAAATGAATTAGATTTGGTTGTGTTAGATTGTGACAGTGAGGGGAGTACTCTCGATTATGTGTTTATTTTATTAATTTTGACTTGGAATCATATGATTGAAAGTTGAATATTTATAAGTAGGCGATGTCAAGCCGAAATTATATTATCAATTGGGTGAGATGTTGTTTATGGATTAATGGTCAATATTAAGATCAAATTATATTAAATATTGTATCAGGACAGACTTCATATTATAGAGGATGTGCTGCTAAAATTTTTAAATAAATCTTGATGATTATCTGAAATATTAGAGAAATTTAATTATTGTTGATGATTAAGTGAAGATTAAGATTAATTCAGGTGATTAAAAAACTGGGACCGTTACAGTTGGTATTAGAGCTCAGGATTAGAGATAAGGAGTAGAGCTGAGGTATAGGGCCCACGAAAGTTATAAGGATATGATCTAGAATAGTTTACTTCAAAATCATGATTGGTCAATAGGATTGATGTGTATGAATGTTTACATTATTTGTATGATTGTGTGATTGTATATGAGTAGTTCTAAGGGGGTAGTGGGTTCTGACGTGTATGATTAATCTCGAGATGCGTGATATTGATTATTTTCTAATGTTCAAATGAGAGTATACCTGTATGTCTTAATTCAGATGTATTCTACTGGGGTGCAGGCCCTTAGTATGAGCTGCCAGTACTATAAGATACTGGAATAAGGAAGTAGTTGAAATATTAGGCAAATCAAGATTTAATCAGAGCGAAAAACCTTGTTAAGAATCTAATTGTGTAATAACCGAAACTCGGATAAAAGAATACAAGAGATATGTCATACTAAAAGAATTCTGAATTTTGATACTATTTGAAGAACATCGCTATATAGAGATGATTTATATCATGAGATTATGATATGAAAAGAGTTTGATATAATTTCTCTCTTTATTTTTTAGATGAGAGAGTCTGATGATATAGAATCATGGATACCCATAGAGTCTGATGGGACAATCGACGATGAAAAAAATGTGTTTGTGAGTTCACCAGTATAGTGAGTGATTGTTGTTTTGGTCGAGATTTTAATAAAGAAATTTTGGATATATAGTAATAGGATCTTTTATATGAAAGTCAATGGATTGATACATATTTTGTGAAATTGGGTATATGTCATGTTTGTATAAATGATGTAGACACTCGTTAAAATATAAAAGTATTACAATTATTTTGTTACATCTAAACAAGAAATCTTTTACCTTTTAGATAATCATAATTAGCCATTGAGTATTGACTTTAGATGAGTGCCCTGCCACGTACATACATAAATGATAATTATAAAATTTGGTTAATTGTAACAATTAGTTTGATTAACATCACAAGTTAGTAGTTGATATTGGTGTTAGATTGATTAAAGATTTTCATGAATACACCTAATTAATTAATGTATGGTGCAATACATGTACCATCTGATTTAGCTGAGTTCAATTAATTAATACAATTTTATGTGATGAATTTATTGGGTAAGGCACCGAAAATTTTTAATTGGGTGATAATCTAATTCTATAACCTGATATGTTTATACATACGAGAGGAATAGTTAACTTGTAAGATCAATAGTGAAAGCGGATAATATAAGAGAAAGCTCAGTTATTATAGTTAAATCAATTAGTAAATTAGCATTAGTTGTGATTCATATAAATAGTGTGGATATGTTAGTTAACTACCTGATGATAAATAGATAATCCGTACAATTGGAATTGATTATGCGTACGGTTATTGGAAGCAATTTTGTGAACATTTGATTTGTTATCTTGTCAAGTAGGATGGCACTAGATGTCACAGCTGGAAACTTATTGAATTTATTAATGTGAGTACCAACTCAATTATAATAACTGATAATTATAAAGGTTAGTAATATCTAACTGGTTTTATGGAAGCTTAGAACCTGTGGAATCAATATCATAGACACCGATGATATTGAATTGGTATTTATAGATTCCGGAGTTAACACTGAAACTGAAATCAAGTAAACGGAATTGAAATCAATACTTAGTTAGAAATAACTATGATATAGAGATTTCCAATTTAACGAGTGAAGGTAATGAATATATTATAATGTGGTCAGGGTATTAATAGAAAATCGGTATTTTTGAAAATCAATTAGTTTGATACTCCATGTATTTAATATGAATCAATTCAAACTTTATAATTTTATGATTTTATTGAGTTAAGTAGAAGAATCTACAGTGTTGGTAAGAGAACAAATATCGAAAGAATTGATGGACGAAAAAGTGAGCAGAAGTCTTTACACAATTTATAAATTGTCTAATCAAGTAATAATCGCCAAAGAGAAATTTTTAATAATATTAATTTAATGGAACAAAGAATATCATTAAAAGGGGAATCTCAATAATTATTGTTATATATGATTGAAAGAGTAGATTATCAATCTGATGGCAAGAAGAGGAGGCAAAATAAAAAATGATTTAGAAATAATCTAAGTTATTGGAAAAGATTCAACTATAGTTGAGAAAAAGATAAAAAGTTAAACCGAACAGACAAGACATACGGAGTAACACCGCAGATCTCTGAAAATTTCAATTGCTATTTAAGACATCTCTAATAAAGGAGTGACATGAGTCAGTAAGAAAAGTAACTTGGATCCCCTATACATTAAACTAGTCAAATATTCAAATCACATTGGATCTGTTAATATCGATTAACTTCACCACCAGAAAAAATTTCAAAAATCCAGAGCTCTGAGGACAAAGGTTGATGTTAAGAAGGGAATTGATCTTGGTTGAAATGGAGATTAGTTTTAACAAGCAACCATCGAACATGAAGCAAAAATTACTATATCGGGCATTGAGTCAGACAGCAACATCCGTGTGAAAAGGATTGAAATTTTTCCCAATTCATCATACATTTTTAGATATTTCTCGAATAACTCGAAAAGTTTTGAGCATCAACATTCATGCAAACAAGACTTGAGTTGAAATACCAATACAGATTTTAATCACAAGGTAAAATAGTTGAGGGGCATTATTTCATATGGTAAAAAGTTTTGGGAGAAAAAGTAAAATTTGTAGAAGCCATATGGAACCGAAAGATGAAATACAGAGATTTCACCCTAACCTATTCTAACTGTGATAAGTTTCGAGGATGAAACTTTCATAAGGGGTAGAATGTAACAGCCCTGATTTTTAAAATATTAATTAATGTTTTAATATTCAATTATGAGATAATCCCTGATTTTAATTAAGCTGGATTTATTACATCTGAGACCCGAATTTTAAAATCCAAATTTATCATTTAAATCCTGATTAATTTAGAATCAATAATTCTGGTTGATAATTATACCACCCTTTAATTTGATGGAATTTATATGAAATGGGGAATAAATATTTTTGTATTCTAATTATAATAAATTGGTGAATACAAGTTATTTATATAGAATACATTCAAAATGATACACATACATGAGAGTATATGTGTATAAATTATTCATGTATAAGTGGATTAATATTTTAAGTGGATATACATGTGTATACATACATGTATTATACTAAATGAATACTTAATTAAAGTGAGTGGAATGGGATAGGTGTGAATGAGAATGTGTGAGGAAGGGCTTGGATTATTCTTGGGTAATAGAGAGGGGAGGTGGCAAAATGTGAGAAATTAGAACTAAACATCAGGGAAAAAGAGAGAAACTTCTCATTTTTGTCCTTATTCTCTCTTTCCCTCTCTCTTTCCCACTCTCTCCCCTATCTCCAACTCCCTTTCTCTCTTGATGTCGGGGGTGACCGGCAAGGGAAAACGCCAGCCATGGTCGCACGGCGGCAGCGTCGGGGAGCTGGGGCTGCAGATGCGACAGAGCACCACTAGCATAAACATCATCATCCCCATCATCATCTTCATCTCCATCTCTCTTTCTTTCCCTCTTATATCTATCTGCTCTCTCTTCTCCCTCTCGCTAGCCGGAGAGCGACGGTGCGGGCTACCAGTGGCGGTCGAGCAGAGGTGGCGGTCGGCGGCGGCTACCGAGGCTAAGCGGGCACGTAAGGGAGGGATGTTGCTATTGTTGGAGAAGAGAACTAACTCATGTTGGGTTATATTAAGTGGGTATGGGTTTCAAACCCGACCCGACCCGCAAACTAAAGAAAGATAAAATTTCATTCAGACTCCTGATGAGAAAAAGTTATTACATTATAGACCTTATAATTTGCAAATTGGCCCATTATTATTGATTTTGGGTATTCAAATGATATCTTGGCCATCTGTAGACGGATTCCAACGATTCATGAGCCATGGCGGTCATGGGAACGAGCTACACGTCTGTGACACTAGTAAATAAAAGTGAGTGAAATTTCTGATAAATTAAGAGTTATTTACGAAATATTCACTGTTATGAATGAATGTTAACAACTATATTACAGATTCTAAAAGAATTGATAATTATCACATGAATAGTATATGAATGAGGAAGTCGGTTAATTATGAGTAAAATAAGATGGTATGGTTGCTTTAACTGTGTAAGATCACCTAGAGGGGGGGTGAATAGGTGATGGCTAATCTAATGGTCACTTATGAACAAATAATGCGGAATTAAAACTAAGATGACCAAATTAAAACTTCTTTTAATTAAACACTTATGTATAACTCAAGAGTGTTGCCGAATTCCCCTTGCGAGGCTCTGGACAAGCTCCTCTAGATTCCCCTTGAATGGGTTGAGGTGCCGCGTTGGCTCTCTTGGTTGAATACTAGTGTTAACAACAATCCCAAGCAAGTATGTATATCAATTATGAGCACAAGGGAATATATCATGCATATATAAGATGAACACAATAAATTGAATGCAAGATATAAAATAGAGACAAAAGAGAAAGAGAGCAAGAGTGAGCAATCGCAAACACAAAGGGTTTGTTTCGAGGTTCGAGCACACTTGCTCTACATCCCCGCCTTCGACACACGAAGGATTTCCACTATGCAAGATCCCAACGGATCTCTCCTTGGTGCCGCAACACCTACAAGCTCTCGGACTCCCTGTCCGTACACCACAAGCCCACCGGCTCAATGAGGGCGCACCTCAAACCACCGAGTTCACACAAGAACTCTACCACACGAGCACACTTGCCCGTCTCCTCAAAATACAATGGAAATCTCTTTGGTGATCTAACACTTGATCACCAATTACAAAAGCTCACTACAACACTTTCCTATAGGATAGATATGTCTATGGATGCTCAAGTGAAGTGTGAGAAATCAAGGAAAGAAAGCTATGGTGAAAAACACAAGAAATCACTTTTACACTCTCTTGATAAAATCCCTTTAAGATGGGAAGTATTTGCACTCAATTTTGTGGAGAAAACTCTTCTAAAAGTATCAGAAAAACTGGCTCAAGAGTCTCTAAAATCTTCTTCCAAAAACAGTTGACAAGACCCCCTTTTATAGGCTGACAGAAAATAGAGCCGTTGGGGTTCTGTCAGAGCTACCGGTCGACCGGTCCGGTCGACCGGCAACGGTCAAAAATCCGACCGTTGCAGCCTCCGGTCGACCGGCCCGGTCGACCGCGCAACTGGAGAAGAGAGAAAACTCTCTGTCGGTCGACCGGCCCTGTCGACCGATAATTCCCGAGAGCAAGGCTCTCTTAAGCGGTCGACCGGCCCGGTCGACCGATCTCCAGTGCACACTGGCGTGCACGTTGTGCACGTCCGGTCGACCGACCCGGTCGACCGGCCTCTGTCAGTTCTGAAAAATCAGAACTGGCAGAACCAGAAAATTGGGATTAAGGATTGGTCTTTTTGGCTTAATAAAAATCCCATAAATACTTAGAAATTCTACAAAATAGTTTTATGATATAGAAACATGCTTGCACAAAATCAAGGCATGTTTATTAAAGATTTGACTATTTTTGTAACTTGGAAATATTGGCTCATAATAAAAACTGTTTTTCTAAATCAACATGTTTTTCCAAATTTTCATCAAATACAAAAACAAGATATACTTTAAGGCATAGTGTGTATGGATATGATCCACTACACAATCAAGATGAAATATCTAGTTTTTGACATAAAGCACTAAACATGGTTTTGGATATAAGATATGTATACATGAATACCAAAAACCAAATTGGATATTTTGTCATAAGGAAAATCTCATCAAATACAAAAACAAGATATACTTTTAAAGCATAGTGTGTATGGATATGATCCACTACACAAATAAGATGAATATCTAGTTTTTGACATAAGGCTCTAAAACTTGGTTTTGAAAGATATGTATATAGGTAACATCAAAAAACCAAGACATGTATTTTGTCCAATGAAAAACCTTTTTACCAAAAAGAAAGAGTCTTTTCTAACTAAAAATTCTTTTATGAAAAGACAATTAAATCTCAAGAGTGTGTGTGTGATATGACTTGAGCAATCCACCAACTATTCTATCCTTTACATTTTATCTAAAACAAATAAAAATCTTATACCTAGACACAAGTCTTCAACTTCTTGAAGTCTTCCCTTGAAGGCTTCTCATCTTCTTGACTTGGTCCAAATGCAATCCACCGAGCTCATCTCTAGATGTGTTCTTGATGCATAGGCTCGTGAATCAACCGGTGCTAGCTTCCAACTTGTCTTTAAAACCTTTGTTGAAGCTCCATACCTACTAAGATCTTGATAAAGAATCTGTCACTAATTAAACACAAGATCATTAGTAAACATAACTTCATGAGTTGATCATCATCAAAACTAGGGTGATAGGCCTTTGGGCCAACAATCTCCCCCTTTTTGATGATGACAAAACTCATGGAGTTATATATGCATGGATTAAAGTAAAGCTTCAAAGAAGCTCCCCCTTAACTCATGCATACAAAATAAATAATAAATATGATCATGAAGCACATGAATATGGATGCAAATATGGAGATGCAACAAGCATAAATCAAAATCTTTTTACTCCTATTTGCATAAATCAAACATATATGCATAAATACAAATCTTAATTCCCCTTAAGTAAGAAGGACAAATACTTCTCCCCCTTAAGCAAGGAAATCATGCATATATATATCAAAACAAAAACACAAATACTTCTCCCCCTTTTTGTCAATCATCAACAAAGGGTTCAAAGTAAAATCAAATCAACAAATTTTCTCCCCCTTTATGTCAAAAATAAAGAAGTCAAGGAGGGGCAATACAAATCAAAAATTTTGAAGTTTTCTCATCAAAACAAAATCATTAATTCTATTTTATCAAAACAAACTTTGAATTTTCTCTTTGATATCAAATGAAAAATATTGATACCATTTTAAAATCTAATGCATAAGCTTGAAAAATAAGATTTGAATTAAGCTTAGCATTAACAACACATGAAGAATTCGAACTAGTTAAATGAGAGTGTTTAACAACTAGTACGAAATCCTTCTATCAAGGAATAAATCTAAGGATTTTCATGAAATAGCAATGAAACACAAAACACTCAAACACTCTAATCTATAAAGTCCAAATAGTTTCAAAAGAAGTGAGTGTACTAATGTTATGTGAAACATGGCATCATGAAAATGGCAATAAGGTACAATATTCCTTAGAAAATCATAAACATCAAAATCATCTCACATTTTTTATTAAATCATTGAAGACAAAATCTATATGTCAAGATATATGTATGTTTTGACAATACATGAAATATACATACATATCTCTTAAACTCAAGTGAGTCTATATGAATGGATTTGCATTGAAAGCAAAAGACTCAAGAGTTATACATGTATATTTTAAGGTTTGGCAATATACACATATACATGAAATAAAAGGCACATGATCATAAATCAAATCCAAAAGGTGAACATGAGTTTAAATATGTATGAATCATCAAAACTAAGCAATACAAGTACATGTCAAGGGTTCAAATAAGCATTTAAGCACACTTACTAATAGATCTTTTTGAGACCCATGATATGTTCAAGTATAAATCCTAGTGTTGACAAAAACTAACATATAAACTAATATTCAAATCATGAAGCATTAAATTTTAAGAAAATTGAATCATGTGACAATCTCAAAACTATTTGAAGAATACATAACTAGTATAAATTGTTTTTGAAAACTAGTTAAAGATCCTTCAAATATGTCAAATCATATGTTTTTCATGAATGAGACTAAGTACATAAAAATCCAAGCACTCATAGTCCATAAAGCTCATAAATATATTTTTGAATAAAAGATGAGTGTTCAAAGGTTATGTAAATAGTATTTTCATGAAAATAGAAAGTGAAGCATGAATCTCATGAAAATCTTATTTTTCATCTTAAAACAAATCATATATTTTTCATAAAGCAATACTAAATACACAAAGATTTAATCACTCATGGTCTATAGAGCTCAAAATATTTTGTATCATAAGGATGAGTGTTCAAAAGATCATGTAAATAGTATTTTTATGAAAGTAGTCATTCAAGCTCAAATCACATAGAAATCATTGTTATCAAATCAACACAAAATCATTTTTATTAAAAACTACAATCTTCATGGTATATGTATGAATTATACAAATCTAACAATACACATACATATCCCAAAATTGTAAAAGAGTCTATCAAATATTTGCATGAAAGCTAGAGACTCACGGATATACATGTATATTTACTAGATTTGAATTAAACATGCATATACATGAAGTAAATCATAAAAATTGGCAAAACATGTATAAAGGAGAATCATCAAAACTAGTCTATACAAATACATAAAGTGGATACAAGTGAGCATGAAGTCCAAATATTTAAGAATCAATTGTAGTTCACTATTTGTATATGTATACATACAAGTTTGACAAATCTACATCTAAGCATGTAACTACCACATAAAGTACACAAAATCTTAAAACATGAACATGCTATGAATGATATTATGAAAATAAAAGCATGTACATAAATAAAATAGGAGTTTAGAAATTGTTACTAACTCCAAAGCTCCTAGCATGGTGGTTGACCCACCAAAATTCCTTGATAGCGATGCATCCAAAAGTTTGTCCATCATGTCCATTGCATCCGCTATCAAGGCACCAATCTTATCACGTTTTGTGAGAGCCCTCACCTACATCAAAATCAAAGGGTGGGAGTTTTGGTACCCATACTTTCTTGGGTCCTTTGGGGTTAGCTTTATTGTAAGGATCCCAAAATCTTTTATACTTAGCAAAATATAAATGAGGTTTCTTATCAAAACAAAATTTTGCTAAATGGCCTTTGCGGCCACAATGTGTACATACGTACACCTTAGTATGCTTATGTGTAGGATTGTGATCATGGTGTGCAACATAAGCATGATGATGAGAGTGATGTGCATGAACATGAGGAGTTTGTTTCTTTGAAAACATTGACTCCAACTTAGTATGATTAAATGCACAAGAGTTCAAAGTTGAACTCAAATTATCCATTTTATTTTTCAAAACATTTATCTCATTTGTGGTGGCATGTAAAGCATGATAAGATATATGATCAATTTTCTTTTCTTTTGTGAAACAAAATCTTTTTCTTTTTCAATAAATTTCTTTTCAAAGTAATATTTTCTTGAAAAACATCTTCCTTTTGTTTTTCCACCAAATCAATCTTATTTTTCAAAATAGTGTTCCCTTCACATAAATCATTCAATTTAGCAATCAAGGAAACATTCTCATTTTTCAAATCTTTATTTTCCTTTTCTAAACATGCAATCTTAGATTTAAAAGAATTATTTTCTTTAAGCATGCAATCAAAATCCTTTTTCAAATTATTATTTTCTAATTCTAAGCATGCAATATTACTTCTAAATGAATCTTGTTCTATATGCATGCAAGCAATGTTCTTTTTCAAATTTTTATTTTCTTTTCTAATCATGTCATATTTTTCAAGCAAAAGATGACAAAAAGTAGATAGCTCATCATATGACATGTCCTCATCATCGGATTCGGAATTTACCTCAAGGGGGTCATCCCCTTGGACCATAAAGCATGCGTTGGAGGTGTCGCTTCCAACGTCCGAGTCACTCCCCGCATAGTATAGATCTTTTTCGCCGAGGGAGGTGATGATGTTCCATACTACAAAAGCCGATTCAACATTAGAAACCCTAGATAAATAATCATCATTTAGGGTTGACTTGATAGCATGAAGGGCTTTTGCATTAGCCTCAATGTTCTTACCATTTAAGCAATATTCTTTATTAGTTGTGACAAGATATACACTAAGGCCAAGTCCTTTGAGGAACAAAGACATCTTAACCTTCCAAATTTGGATGTTAAGAGTGTCAAAGGTGGGTGGTGACATGAAGTCCATTGTGAGTGTACAAATCTTGTGATTAGCCTAAAAGAGGATCTTTAACTCTTAGGTTGTTAGACCCAATATCAAGAGCACTAGCTCTGATACTAATTGTAAGATCACCTAGAGGGGGGGTGAATAGGTGATGGCTAATCTAATGGTCACTTATGAACAAATAATGCGGAATTAAAACTAAGATGACCAAATTAAAACTTCTTTTAATTAAACACTTATGTATAACTCAAGAGTGTTGCCGAATTCCCCTTGCGAGGCTCTGGACAAGCTCCTCTAGATTCCCCTTGAATGGGTTGAGGTGCCGCGTTGGCTCTCTTGGTTGAATACTAGTGTTAACAACAATCCCAAGCAAGTATGTATATCAATTATGAGCACAAGGGAATATATCATGCATATATAAGATGAACACAATAAATTGAATGCAAGATATAAAATAGAGACAAAAAGAGAAAGAGAGCAAGAGTGAGCAATCGCAAACACAAAGGGTTTGTTTCGAGGTTCGAGCACACTTGCTCTACATCCCCGCCTTCGACACACGAAGGATTTCCACTATGCAAGATCCCCAACGGATCTCTCCTTGGTGCCGCAACACCTACAAGCTCTCGGACTCCCTTGTCCGTACACCACAAGCCCACCGGCTCAATGAGGGCGCACCTCAAACCACCGAGTTCACACAAGAACTCTACCACACGAGCACACTTGCCGTCTCCTCAAAATACAATGGAAATCTCTTTGGTGATCTAACACTTGATCACCAATTACAAAAGCTCACTACAACACTTTCCTATAGGATAGATATGTCTATGGATGCTCAAGTGAAGTGTGAGAAATCAAGGAAAGAAAGCTATGGTGAAAAACACAAGAAATCACTTTTACACTCTCTGATAAAATCCCTTTAAGATGGGAAGTATTTGCACTCAATTTTGTGGAGAAAACTCTTCTAAAAGTATCAGAAAAACTGGCTCAAGAGTCTCTAAAATCTTCTTCCAAAAACAGTTGACAAGACCCCTTTTATAGGCTGACAGAAAATAGAGCCGTTGGGGTTCTGTCAGAGCTACCGGTCGACCGGTCCGGTCGACCGGCAACGGTCAAAAATCCGACCGTTGCAGCCTCCGGTCGACCGGCCCGGTCGACCGCGCAACTGGAGAAGAGAGAAAACTCTCTGTCGGTCGACCGGCCCGGTCGACCGATAATTCCCGAGAGCAAGGCTCTCTTAAGCGGTCGACCGGCCCGGTCGACCGATCTCCAGTGCACACTGGCGTGCACGTTGTGCACGTCCGGTCGACCGACCCGGTCGACCGGCCTCTGTCAGTTCTGAAAAATCAGAACTGGCAGAACCAGAAAATTGGGATTAAGGATTGGTCTTTTTGGCTTAATAAAAATCCCATAAATACTTAGAAATTCTACAAAAATAGTTTTATGATATAGAAACATGCTTGCACAAAATCAAGGCATGTTTATTAAAGATTTGACTATTTTTGTAACTTGGAAATATTGGCTCATAATAAAAACTGTTTTTCTAAATCAACATGTTTTTCCAAATTTTCATCAAATACAAAAACAAGATATACTTTAAGGCATAGTGTGTATGGATATGATCCACTACACAATCAAGATGAAATATCTAGTTTTTGACATAAAGCACTAAACATGGTTTTGGATATAAGATATGTATACATGAATACCAAAAACCAAATTGGATATTTTGTCATAAGGAAAATCTCATCAAATACAAAAACAAGATATACTTTTAAAGCATAGTGTGTATGGATATGATCCACTACACAAATAAGATGAATATCTAGTTTTTGACATAAGGCTCTAAAACTTGGTTTGAAAGATATGTATATAGGTAACATCAAAAACCAAGACATGTATTTTGTCCAATGAAAAACCTTTTTACCAAAAAGAAAGAGTCTTTTCTAACTAAAAATTCTTTTATGAAAAGACAATTAAATCTCAAGAGTGTGTGTGTGATATGACTTGAGCAATCCACCAACTATTCTATCCTTTACATTTTATCTAAAACAAATAAAAATCTTATACCTAGACACAAGTCTTCAACTTCTTGAAGTCTTCCCTTGAAGGCTTCTCATCTTCTTGACTTGGTCCAAATGCAATCCACCGAGCTCATCTCTAGATGTGTTCTTGATGCATAGGCTCGTGAATCAACCGGTGCTAGCTTCCAACTTGTCTTTAAAACCTTTGTTGAAGCTCCACACCTACTAAGATCTTGATAAAGAATCTGTCACTAATTAAACACAAGATCATTAGTAAACATAACTTCATGAGTTGATCATCATCAAAACTAGGGTGATAGGCCTTTGGGCCAACAAACTGATGTATTTATTTTGGTATCAAACTCTTGATATGATGTGAATGCATGTATTTATTGATGATAGTTCTTGATAAAACTAGTTAATGTTGTTTACTGATTGAATTAGTGGGATCAATGGTATATATAGGTGTGTTTGTATCTTATGGAGGAAGGGGCCGGAGGAATCATGTAGGAGTCAAAAACGGTGAAATGTTATTATTCTGTGTATGATTGATATATGTGTGTGCGCGTGTGATACACATATGTGTGTACACTTATATATGTGTAATCAGGGTATGATAATGTGGACATCAGAATACAATTCTATTAAATTGAGATGAAAACACCGACATTGGTTGCTCTACACATGTAAATACAAATTGAACATTTGTTGGTAGTAAATAAATAATTGAATTAAAACAGTCATGTAGCACGCATTTTCATGTACCACGTGCACTATATTTCATGTACAACGTATGCTGTATTTCATGTATCATATATACCACACATTGTTAATATCTTGTTTCAATTAAGAAAAAAATTTACCTCTCACTGAGCTGTTGAGCTCACCCCCTACAAATTTCATATTTTTAGGTCCAGTTAGAGATAAAAACCAGCTAATGCAAGGCTATGATATTGAAATAACTCAGAGTACCCCTGAGGTGGGTTTACCAAGCTCTTGATTATGATTGAAAGTTTTGTTTATACGTATATATAGAGTTGATGTTATAGAATTGAATAAACAGTTGATCATGTGTGAATTAGTTCTAGAATATGTGTATATAGAGATATCTAAGTTTTAATTTTATCTAAAAATGAATTAGATTTCGTTGTGTTAGATGGTGATACCCAGGAGAGTACTCTCGATTATGTGTTTATTTTATTGATTTTGACTTGGAATTATCTGACTGAAAGTTGAAGAATTATAAGTAGGCGGTGTCAAGCCAAAATTATATTATCAATTGCGTGGGATGTTTATGAATTGATGGTCAATATTAAGACAAGTTTATATTAATGTTGTACCAGTGCATACTCCATATTATAGAGAAGGTGTTGCAAAATTTTTAAATAAATCTTATAACTATCTGAAATATTAGAGAAATTTAATTATTGTTGATGATTAAGTGAAGATTAAGATTAATTCAGGTGATTAAAAAACTGGAACTGTTACACAACTCATGCAAGAAGTTGGCTAAATCAACTCCTGGTGTTATTTAGTGCTGAACAATATAAGGCTGAAGAATATAAGGCTTCGGTTAACATTTTATCACATGCATATCTCACACCAAACCTTTTTGCAGAAGCTCAACAAATAGCTAATCAGTTTTATAACCCATTACTTGAGACACCGTTCAAACCCATCAACTCGATTCATTAATGTTGAGTTCATGCTCACTCCAAATATCTAATCAGTTTTATAACCCCTTACTTGAGACAACGTATGAACCCATCAACTCAATTCATTATTGTCGAATTCATGCCACTCCGATGATCCATCTACACACACCATAGAGAACAAAAATTACATGATTTAAAATCTCAGAATCAGAACCGGAATCAGTGGCATCTTTAGGTATCAGAATAAGTCATCGCCCATTTTCGTCACAATGGTATCAATATCGATCATTTTTTTAAAAATAATTAAAAATATTTTAAAAACATTTAAATAATTAATAACATTTTGATATTTTTTTAAATAATAGAATTTGAATCACATTTGAACAAAATATTACAATACAAAGCAGTTGGTACAAAGACATAATAGATAAGGTATTTATAAAGACATTACAATATAATTAATCTAACAAACTAATTATACTCTATTTAATTATATTCATGATAACCATTTAACATTTTCTAATATTTTTAAAAATTAATTAGTTAATTATATTTATGGCAACCATTTGTGATGATTTTCTAACAAAGTAAATTTAAACAACTAATCTAACAAACTAATTATATTCTACTAATTATATACATGACAACTATTTTCTAACTATTTTTTAACATTTCTTAAATAAATTAATTACTTGTATCGGACTCAACAAATTATTGCACATTTTCTAACCAATTTAACATTTTTTTCTAATAAATCAAGTTTTACAAAATAAGTAATCTAACAAATTATTCATCTGGATAGTTATCAATTTTGATTTTGTTCCTCAAATTTCTCTACTTTGTGATTTGTTAGCAAGGAAGAGGAGTAATTATAATCTTTAGCAACAGTAAGCATAGGATTCTCTCGGGCTCGGGAATAATCATTCTACCCACAAGGCACCGAAAATGAAATAAAATTTGACACCACTAATTTGCGGTATCAGACTAAGAGACCAATAGAATCTAACAACAATGCAGAGTCACTGTCAATCAATTAAATTTTACGTTGCACAATCGTGAAAATGCTGTTAAATTTGCTACAGTTTTACAATAGTTGCATTTGAATCGGCCGGAATCAGAATGGAATGAGTCAATTCAGCCGGTTCTAACTTATTTAGGCCGATTCAGGTTCTGAACCACCGATCTTGTCTCGATATCGGCTGATTCCGATACGAATTGACCGATTTTTGAACCATGAAAATAAGTAATTTAGCACAGAGAGACCCTGTTTGTTCAATATTAACTAGGAAAGGTGTTATATTATGACTCAATAACCGAACCCGACCCATTTGGATCCAGACCCGAGCCCGACCCATTTGACAAATTGAGAGGGTTTGGATTTTCTTTGTGCGATTGCAGAAAGAGAGAAAGCATACAACAACAGTGATAGATTAAAGAAATCGAGAAAAATAGAAAGAAAATATTAGGGTTCTTCTCTCTCTCTTTTCTTTGGTGTATGAGAAACTAGGGTTTCTCTTGAGGGGTGGTTTGGGGTTCTCGGTGAGTGTGAACCCTTGTAATATCTCCCCTCTTGATATTAGTGGATTCACCGTTGCCTTCTTTGTGGACATAGGTCACTCTAGGCCGAACCACGTTAAACCTTGTGTCTTGTTTTTTCTCTCTTTGGTGATTGCTCTGTGTGATTCTTTCTTTAGTTTATTCACTGATTTTGTGGATTCAAAACCTGTTTGTTACAACAAAAGAGAGAGCCACAACATTAATGAAATGGTCAATCGTTGTCATATCAACTTCTGTTCCCCTAGCAGCGACTATTTACAGGATATTTAAGTTAGTCTATGATATCAAATGATATAATTCAAACGAATTAGGTGAATTTGGAACAGGTGTCATCAACTTAAAATGCTCAATATTCTCAAAGAATTCGCTCAACAACAACAAAAAAAATTCTCAAATGAAAAAGTGTTACGATCCTCATCCTCAGTCAACCCATATTCTAAATAATTAGCATTCACCTATAAAAATCCATACTAATTATATGTTGTAGTCCTACTGTAGTCTAAAAAACATCAAATTTACCTCGTAATAAGTGTACCAAAATTGTTGATTTACCTCCAATTTATCCCCATCCTCGACTATATCAATCTGCAGGACCCAATCCGCCTCTTCCTTCTTCAAATTACAAACATTCTCCGCGATCTCGATGATCTGGTACTCCGAAACCTAATCCAAATCATCCAACATCCAAAATCAATCAATCACGCAACCAATAGAAACCAATCACAAGAAATCGAATCGAACAAAAAGGAAAAAGTAGTGACCTTTTTCGGTGAGACCTCAGACTCCTTCTTGACTTGGCCGTGGATCTGCTCTGCGATCTTCTCGCAGACCTGGCATCTTATGAAGGGATGTCTTCTCGTCGAGCAGCAGCAGCTGTTTTCTTGGCCGAAGCGAGAGAGATCACGACAAATTAGAAGAGAAGAATGATTTTTAGAGCAGCGAGCTTCGCCATGGCGGTGCACTTCTCTCTACTGAGAGCTAAACCTCGTTGCGGGAAGGGCAATTTTTCAAAACAACCCCATTATTTAAAAATAATTCTAAAAATAGGCCCTCAAAATATTTTCAAGGACAGATTTCTGGCAGGCCACGTCAGCGTCGGCCGCAAGTGTGACGCTAACGCTGCAGAGGGCATTTTTTATTCGGTCAGAGTTGACAACCCTAAACGAAAGATATATATATATATATATATTTTTATTTTTTCTGACTTGGCCGAGTTGCCAACTCCGGCCGAATTTCCCTCCAGATTTCAATCTACTTGCTTGACCTCATACATGACTGGTCGGAGTTGGCAGCCCCTGTCAAACCCAACCTTTTTTTCATGTTCATGGATGCATGTTCTTCATGTTCATTCATGTATGCATGCTCATCATGCATGCTGATTGGAGCCAAATGAACAGACTTGGACAATTATATTGCCCAAGTCTTGCTTGGCCGAGGGTGCCAACCCCGATCAAGCCCAAAACTGAAAAAAAAAAAATTTGACCGGGGTTGGCAACCCCGGTCGACCGAGCACAGTGTAAAAAAAGATATTGGTTCACTCGGGGTTGTCAACCCTAGGCGAACTAATAGCCAGTCTTCCGCCAGTGCCATGTTGGCGGCCAGCACTGACGTGGAGCCGACGTGGCGCTGACATGACATGCAGAGCTCTATTTTTTGAAAATATTTTTAAGAAAAGTCTACTTTTGAAATTATTTTTGAGAAAAGTCTTTTTTTTGAAATTATTAAAAAAAATTTTTTTGAAAAATTACCTTTGCAGAAACCGAGAGAGACTCTGGATTGCACAGGACTGGACTGGAGTCGAGTCGGGATCTGAACCAAAATGTCGAATTGAGGCATGGAAATAATGACGTTGATTACACGTGACACAATATGATTGGTTCGACTGAATTAGCGTTGTACTTTCTGGGTTATTTTCAGGATACGTAAATGGTAAATGGTTTCGCGCCAGAATCGGCGACCTGGTTAATACGCTCTCATTGGTCCAGCTGGGCAAAGGTGGATCCCGGGGAAAGAGTGGTAGTGGACCGGGTTGGATCCGGCTTTGGGCCAGATCGTACAAGATCCATTTGTGGATCTGTATCGGGTCAAACTCCGACATGGGATCATCAGATTCGTGTTCTTAAGTTCAATACTCCAGTCTCGGACTGAGCTCCTCCCTCTCTCGGCCCTCTTTCGGCGAGAGGAGACGCCCACCAAATTGATTATCACACTCATCAGATTATGACACCCATAAAATTGATAAACACACCAACCAAGCACTCGCCAATTTTTCAAAAATGACCAAAATACCCCTCTTCCGCATCCCCATTCATTTTGCTCGCCGCCGTCTCCCACCTCCCGCTGTCGTCGGTCCCTCTCCCCCGACATCCCCCTCTCCCCCATCTGGCCGAAGATCCCATCTTCTTCTCCCCCCTCCCTCCCCTCCACTGGTGTTGATCTCAATTCCGAAGAGGGAGTTCAAAAGTATTATAATTAGTAGATTAAGCCGCAAATAATAATATTATAATCACAGCAGTGTGTGATTGTCATGTAGCGATCAACGGCGAGCTTGATTAATAACTCAACACTCACATTCATCCGTTAATGTGTGAGGGCATTCAACTGGCCAATTCAAGTGGCATTTGATCTAGAGATACACATCCCTCGGTATTAAGAGATCTAAGGCTGGTCATATTTGCCATGTCTTTGGGTAGCATTCGCGATTGGTCACACAATTTCAGTTCTAAGGTCTGCAAATTTGGGAGGGTGGTGATGGAGTTGGGCAATAACTCAATTCTAGTGAACGTGAGGTGTGGGTACCGTAGATGTTTCATACAGCCGATGGAAGATGAAATCTTTTTTATTTGAGTATGACTCAGATCCAAGCCCCCAAGCATCTGAAATTTGAAAAGAGAGAACTCAGAACTTTTTGGATATTCAGCTCACACACCTGTGGCAGAAGGTTCGCAAGGATCGAAATCTATACAACTTGTAGGGTCCCGATCCCACAGGCATGGGGACCCTATGACAACGTACAGGACGAAAATACCCTCACGTATGTATGCTAAGCCTTAGTACCGAAAATAAACATGATATAAACAATAATTCCAGTATTAAATAAGTTAAAGAATCTCTGCTAAAAGAGTCAGAGACATGATAGATATAAAACATGAGTAAATAAGGAAATAAAGACAGATTAATAAAAATACCTATGAATAGTATAGGCGACGACTCTCCTATGTGTATCCCGTAAAATATATAGTATTACGATATCTAGGATCTTCAACCTGGGTACGTAAAGGCAGGGTCGTCAGAAAGCGACCTAGTGAGTGGTAAAATGAAGAAAACAGTAATATATACTATAGTAATACAATCAAGATAATAATATATAATACATGATTAAATATCAGTGATACACTATAATGATAATAACAATCTGGAGAAATATACAAGTGTCATATTTTAACATTATCAATACCTAACATGTTATTACAGTGTCATTACCACAATAGTATCCAATTTATATCATTACTATTAGTTTATATATCCAGGTTGTGCAACCAAAAATAATAGGGGAGTCACTATGGGAGATTATATTACTACAGTCAATAGAGTTATACCATTTATATATTATTCTCAATATGTGTAATATGATACAGTACGAAGTGTTCCTAATTACATCAGTGTATATAAGTAACATGTAGCAAGTTTTAATTACTTTATATTTCTTATTTAATCTAATAATAACAGTAGTATAAGGGTGTCATGATGAATATGAACACGTAGATATAAAGGATGCAGTATAACCATACTACAATGTGATACTTATATAGTAACAGTGTCTACAGGGTATACATGAAACAAAATACATGGAATGCAGAGTATACGTGTACATGAATAGTGTATAACCACATGAAATGTAACAAGTATGAGAAAGTGTAATAAGGTATACAGGTGACATGATAGTGGATAAAATATCAGGAATAGTAAAAAGTATAACTGAACAGTAATATACATGTATCAGGTAAGTCATGTTATTTATACAATAATAACAATCAGTACTGCCTGGTATTTTAATCAATCTCTTCCAGTGTCCCATACCACTGGCAGTTCATATCGAAGCCCGCACTCCAGACGAACCAATCCGAACATGGCGTACGAATACCATTATCCAAACGAGAGAGTGACCAAATAACAAGCATTCCCGACGTCACTATTATTTATTCTATTTTATTATGTTAATTGGATACCTAATAGTCGAGAAGCTCTAATTAGGTGGGTGTACCCCATGCATATCCGGAACACGGCCTTAAACAGACCCCTGGCTGCTAAGCCCAGGGCCAGCCCGCTAAGACTATAACAAGTAACGGGAAATGGGAGCTCATCAAGCTATAACAGACGGTAGTCAACACTACCCCCGTCCCCTGTAGTGGGACAATAATAGATCCAGACATCCACACGATAAGACTTAGTCAATCGTCAAGTCTCCCCCACCCCCATGTTACATTATATTTAAACTACACAGTGTTTCAGGAACAAGAACAGTGCATAGTACATGTAATATGATAATAGAACATGAGCTCTGTTGATAGCATGAAACAAGATAATGGGAAACAGGAAATAAGAGACGTAGGATTCTAGAGGTGGCCTCCGTGGCTTAGATCCACGTGCACTTAGTTCCACACATCGTATATCAACAACTCACATGTCCTTTAACAAGAGTACCATAACAGGATTACAGGATATAGTCATGTAACAGGAATACAGGAATATCCATGTAACAGGAATACAGAAACAATTAAAGCATGCACACAGGTGAATCCATACGACAGTACATGTAATAACAGTGTAAAGTACCCGTGTAATAGTGATATAAGTACCAAAAGTACCAGTATAGCATATCAATGTAATTAGTGATACAAATACATAAAATAATAGTGTTCAGTGTAACCAGTGTCTATATAAAATAACGTTGTTCAAAGTACTAGAATGTTCGTGTAACAATGATACTAGCACATGAAATAACAGTGTCCGTGTAACAGTGGTACATGAATATGATATAATAATGTCCAGTGTAATAATATTTGTGTAACTTTGATACAGATACATGAAATGATAGTATCCGGTGTAACAAATGTACACATGGAACACCACATCCAGTGTACTAGAGTGTCTAGTGTACTAAATAATACAAGTAGAGACAGTAATAATGTCCGTGTAACGATGATACAAGTATATAGCATAATAGTGGTCCAGAATATTCATGTATCGGTGACTGTGTCAAAGTGATATAGTTAACATGTACATGTGTCAATTTATTACTATTTTGTTATAACTATTTCAATATTATTAATATGATCGATATCTCAAAGTGATTAAATACAACTATCTTTGTTATCATATTTAGAATATTTATGTATTTATAATTTTGGATTTTATTTATCAACATTTTTTAATTACTCAATCTTTTATTATTTTACTAAACATGTTTAATTAGTAATCATACATATTCTAATAACAATAATTTTTAAGATAATTACTATTTATAAAATAATATTTACAGTGGTTTACCAATAATCACAATTTATTACATAAATTAATCATTAATTTTATTAAATATAATAAAATATAATTTATAAAAGAAAAACACTCACATAGGTAGTACAGGAATGTAGCTCGTCTTCCTACAATCGCAACAGCTTCAGAATCTTCCAATTCGGAGTCTGGATGCTCCAGATATAACCCAAACACTAAAATCAATAAACATTAGTTTAATATGTAATAATAATATCTAAATAGTCAATATTCCGATTTACTAGGGGTTTTATGTAAAATTACCTTTCGCTGGCTTTAAAATGCATTCAGCTTGCTAACGGGTCGGGTTTCCCTCTTAACCTGAAACGCAAATCCAATAATATAAGTGGTTTTGGGTTAAAGGGTTAATGGGTATTAGGTTTGTGGGTTTAGATTCAATAGAGGGGAGAGAGAATGAGAGAATAAGAGAGAAGAAGATAGGGGAGCAGGGCAACGTTTACCGTGAAAATCACCTAGAGGGGGGTGAATAGGTGAAGGCTATACTTAAAGGCAAATAATGCGGAATTAAAAACAAACTAGTAATAAGCAATTACAATTAGATAGATCTTGTAAAAGAGTAAGCAATATAAGTGCAAGTAGAGAGAGAGTAGAGTTTAGAGAGATAGTAGACAATCGCAAACACAAGGATATGTTTCGAGGTTCGAGCCACTGCTCTACGTCCCCGCCTTCAACACGATGAAAGATTTTCACTATGACTGATCCCACCGGATCGTCAATCGGTTACAAGTTCTCTCTAGAACTCTTCAGACACACTTGTCCTCTCTCACGGTGCCACAATACCAACTTAAAGCTCACTAGCTCGCTCGAGGCCGCAACCTCTACAACTTCTCAATTGAAAAAAATGGTGATCAACACTTGATCACAAAGATAGCTCACAAGCACAACCCTACAACCAAGATGATGAAGTGAAACACTTGGGATTGTGTAGTGCAAATAGCAAGTAGAGAAGTAGAGGAAATGGCTCAAGCTAAAACACCAAATTTAAAAATAGTTGGCTCAAGAGAAAATCTTTTGCAAAGAGGCTAAACTTTGAAAACTTTGATATGAGGCTTGTAAATCTTGTTGTTGAGCTGTTTCATACTCCCACTATTTATAGGGGATGAAAACCATGGTAGAAAACTCAATAGATCCGTTGGGAGAAGACCCAATAAAAGACAAAATGGAATCTGCCCGTTGAGAGCCAACTCAGCAGAGTTTTCTGATGCCGGTCGATCGGGCGGTCGACCGTTAACGGTCGGATTTCTGACCGTTGGGAAAGCGGTCGACCGGCCGGTCGACCGTGGATCCCAAACAGAGAGTAGAAACTCTCTGTTGGTCGACCGAGCCGATCAACCGGAACAAACAGAGAGCGCTGCTCTTGCTTCCGGTCGACCGGGCCGGTCGACCGAAGTGCACTCGTGCACTTTGGTGCACGTCGGTCGACCGCGCGGTCGACTGACAGAGCAGTTTTGCTTTGCCAGCGGTCGACCGTCCGGTCGACCGGCTAAGGGCAAATAACAGGTTTTTGAATATATTTTGAAGTCAAAACTTTTCCAATAAAATTTCTTTTGATATGTAGATACAAAATAGAGTTCTAGGGCTTTGAGCAAGTAGAGTGTGATCATAGATCAATACCAAATAATTTAGAACTATATTTTGATTAAAAAAAAATTCTAAAAACAAAAACTGTTTTTTTCAAAACTTGTTTTCCGAAACCTGATTTTCTGAAACTTGGTTTTTCTGAAACTCGGTAAGAAACCAGGTAATAAAATTTTGTTTGAAAACACTAAGGATTATGAAATGTGTGTGTGTGTGTGTGTGTGACAATCCCAAAAGCTATCAACTTCTTTCATCTTAGTTTTAACAAATATCTATAAATCCTAACTAAAATGGAAAACGGTAAAGAAACAAATCTTGAAACAGTCTTCTCGATATTGCTTGATCCTTGAGCTCTTCTAGTGTGCTAGGCTCTGGAATCTAAATCTTTTTGGCTTCCAAATGTGTAAGTCTTGTGTTGGAGCCGAAATGCAACATATGATTTTTCCTGAAACTTAATTAAACAATTTTGTTAATACCTAACTACGTATGGTTTGTTATCATCAAAACTAAGGGCTAATGGCCTTTGGGCCAACAATCTCCCCCTTTTTGATGATGACAAAACATATGGAGTTATTACAAATATTTTGGGAAGAGATTTCAAGTGAAGCTTCCCCTTAACACATGCATATATAAGAATAAGTCATAAAAGAACTAAATACACAATAAAAGCATATATAAAAGATATAACAGTTAGACTCATATGCTAGCCATCTATGCATAACAAAGATACTGAGTTATGAAAGTGTATGCACAAATGGTTACCTCCATCCATCCAATAATACCTCCAGCCTCCAAATAAGTGGTAGATGGTTGGATCAACAGGGAGTAAGAAACAATACACAACCAAACACATATACCACATAGAGACAATAAAGATAACTGCCATATCAGAAATAAATATGTCCATACAAGCTTAGAGGTTCATGCCAACCTCAAAAACCAAATGCACAGAAACACACAAGACATCACAAAACATCATATGTCCATAAAACAGAGTACATGTCCAAATCCAAATACAGAAAATAAAACATAAAAGCATAAAAGCTAACTCTCATAATAGCTTCATCAAATAACTCTCCCCCTTTTTGTCATCAACAAAAAGGGTCAACCCTCCTGAAAATCAGGGTCTTCTAGGGAAGCTGGTGGCTCAGGAACAGCAGGAGGAGGAACCCATGCGTCAAAAGGAGGACCCGTGGCTAGAAGTGGCTGTAAGCGACCACTCGGAAGAGAAGCCGGCCAAGTGTGCCTGTTGTAGATGTCATGGACGCAGGTCTGCATATAGCGAATGGAATCACAGATGTGATTGAGATCATTGTCCACTCGCTGCTCTAGTCGCTGAAAGTGGGCGGCCATCTGAGCGGACGTCAGCTGGCCATGCTCTCAAAGCTGAGTGGAGAGTGCATGATAAGGATGAAAGGAAGCAGAAAAACCAGAAGAAGATCCTGGAACAACAGCAGGAACAATAGGTTGCGGCTGAGGAGCAGGAACACGCTCCCTAACATGCATCCTCTTAAGGAGAGTGTTGTTGATGTCAACTTACGGTTAAATGGACCGTTCAGTGGAAAGATAAAATTAGAGTTGCTTTAGAAGATGTGTAATAAGCATCCCAAAGGGCAAATGCCGGTTTGGGATCGAAGATGATCGGGCATCATATAATCGATGATGAGTTTGGAAATATTTATTCTAATGCCTTTCAGAAGGCAATAGATCAGGAGAGGAGAAGAATCCCTGGCATGACTATACTCTCCTAATTTTGGCAGGAGGTTATAGAAAATGATTTTAGCCAAGACTTGGACGGTTGAGAGTATAATACTTCACCTCCTCATTCCTAACTAAAGCGGGGTTATCATCATCGTGAAGCAAAATAAATGCGATGTGGGCAGACTCACCGTCAGGATAAGTAAATTCATGAAGATTCACATTATAAACATCTGCCCCCTCACAGGAGATGTGTAGGAGATTTGCAAATTTTTCATTATTTATATCCTTATCCATGACTTTAGACCGGATGTGATCATGTTGAAAGGATAGGTTAGAGTAAAAATAATGGACTAGTTCTGGATAAACCAGTTCTTTCATGGTGACAAATTGCTCAAGTGAACTAGTACTTAAGATATTTGCAAGATTAAGGTGCTTAAAATCACTAAGCACCACAGTCCTACCAGAGATGACATGTTTATTGTGGATTATGGTATATCTATGAGATGCATTTGGGAGATAAAGGGGCTAGATGATGATTCAGGGCTTTCCCGTTCTCAGATCGGGATCTTTTGGACATGATGATGGATTAAACAGGATAAAAGCACGAAATAAAGATGGATAAACAAGATTAACAAGGAAAATTGAAGAGATTAAGGAGAAATTTTGGTTATACGTAAAAAAACAAGAAAAATCCCCAAAAACTGCAGATCTGGAGCCTGAGAACGATTTCCACAAATTTTGTAGGATGAATTTTGGATTGGAAGGAGTTTTAGTGGGTTGGATTGGGTTTGGGAGGAAGAAAATTGAAAGGGGAAGAAGGAGAACCGGTTGGAGAAGAGAGAGTGAGGGAATTTTAGGGATTTAGGTTTATAAAAGAAACCGGGTAAACAGTCAGACCCGACATCGGTCGACCGCTCGGTCGACCGGCGCAAACCGAGAGTAATCTCGGTTTCAGTCGGCCGACCGGCTTCAGGTAAATGATTTTTTTGTATTCCAGGTAATCCCGGTCGACCGCCGGTTGACCGGCCTATGACAGGCTAACTCGGTCGACCGTAACAGCCTAAAACTGTTAAAAATTTTTGTTATAAATTTTAATTTTCTTTTTAAAAGAAATTTGGGACTTGACATATAAAATATGAAAACATTGGTAAAATTTTAATAGGCACGAAAAACACAGAAAATTTAAATTTTATTTTATTTTATTATTATTAGCAATATATTTTTTTATTTTAATAATTAAGCAATAAATTTGAGATGTTGAAGGCGAATACCCCTTTAAGGGTTCTGAACTTCTCTTCGTCATTCCTCTATATAAGAGTTGAGGCGCGCAATTGCTATCTCCATTTACTTGCTTAATTATGGTTAAATAAATTTTCATATTTGACAAAAAAAATTATTAACCAAAAGAAATCTTTGATACATGGACAAACAAAATATGGCTAGAGTAAAAGCAAGCTAAATACACAATCTTAACAAGAGTCAAGATACAAAACAAAATAAGGATATGCAAGTCTACATAATTAAAGCATTTTATCACAAAATGAAACTAGCATATCCTATGCATGTATAGGTCTAACTAGAAATAAAATTATCAAGTGGAGAAGTTACCAAACCACGGGCATTCTCCAAAATAGGTGCCTCTTTGATAGCGATGCAAGTGACGATTTGCTCGTTAAGCCTTGATGCATCCACCACCCGGGCACCATCTCCCCCTAAGTCTTTGAGGAGTACGACGCACCTGCATCAATTAAGCTTGGCATGTCTTTGGTACCCAAATCTTTTTGGGTCCTATGGGGTTAGTACTTTCTCGAACCCAAATATTCTTATTAGTCATGTTTAATTTTGCATAACAAAATATTGCTAAATGCCCTTTGCGGTCACAATGTGCACAAGTATATATTTTTCCATACATAAATTCATGTTTGTGTTGATGTGAGTGTGCATGTGTGTGTGATGCATGAGAAGTGTGTTTTCTTTGAGTTTTTTTCTTAGGAAATATAGATGCAAATTTGGTCATATCAAATGCACACTTTTTCAAAGTTGTATCTAAAACCTCAATGCGTTTTTGAATTTTCAAAAATTCATTTTTATTATAAGGGATACTTGGGCTTTTACCCTTATAAGTAATTATATTTTTCAAAATCTATTTTCATTTTCTTAAAAGATTTTGACAAATCATTTTTCTCATTTAAAACAATCTCAAATTTGTTCTTTAATAAATCATTTTCCTTTTTCAACTTTTTATTTGAGTAAGAGAAATTTCATATCTACTTTGTAATTCTTCAAAACTTGTGCTTATTCATCCATGGTCAAATCCTCATCTTCTAAAGAGTTTTCTAGGTTTACCTTAGAAGCTTCATCACCATGTGCCATGAAGCACATGTGTGCGGTGTCGATCTCCTCTTCGGATTCTGTCTCTGAGTCATCCCACGTGGCCACCATCGCCTTTTTCTTCTTTTGGATGTTCTTGGAGGTAGTAGCTTGTAAAGATGGGTAATTCGCAATTAGATGTCCTATTCTTTTGCAATGGAAGCACAGACCCGTTTCCTCCCTTTTCTTTTCAAGTCTTCCTTCAAGTCTTCCTCTTCAGAAGTTGCTTTGTCTAACTTTCTTGTAGAACATCTTGCCCACTTTTCTAATGAGCATGACAAAGTCCTCATCGTAGTCTTTCGATGATTCTTCTTCATCAAAGGAGGATGGAGTCGCCTTGAAAGCTATTGCTTTCTTCTTTAGAGCCTCCCTTTCTTCTCTCACTTTCATCTCCATCTCATGGGTTTTGAGATTGCCAATGAAGCCGGAGAAGTCCATCTCCTCCCTATCGTTCAGCTCCTTGAGGGTGATTGCCTTGACTTTTCAAGATTTGGGAAGAGCTCTAATGACCTTTCGAATCTTTTGGCCATTGTCGATCTTTTCACCTAAAGATGATAAAGCATTAGTAATCTTGGTGAAACGAGTGAGCATTTCATCTATACTTTCATTTTCAAGCATATAAAAATTCTCATATTGAGAACGGAGTAAGTCAATTTTGGATCTCTTGACTTGTGACGTCCCCTCATGAGTAATGATAAGAACATTCCAAACTTCATAAGTGGATTTCCAATCAATCACACGAGAAAAATCATCTTCATTTAATGCTTGTGTAAGTGCATATTGGGCTCTAGCATTGGCCTCATAGTCCTTAGCGGTTGCTTCGGACCATGTACCCTCATCATCGTGAGGTTCAATAAATTTTTTGGTAATGGATTTGGCAACTCTAACTCCTAGGGACTTTAAGAATAGGTTCATTTTGACCTTCCAAATGGGGAAGTTCAACTCATCAAATTTCGGTGGGGATTTGATGCTAGAGAAGTCAAGTGATGCCATGAGAACAAGTTAGTGCACAAACAAATAATAGATGCAACAAATAAATATAGCCAAATAAAGAGGATCTCCCTAAGGTGGTTAAACCAAATGCTAGGGTTAGGCTCTGATACAAATTGAAAATCACCTAGAGGGAGGGTGAATAGGTGATGGCTATACTTAAAGGCAAATAATGCGGAATTAAAAACAAACTAGTAATAATCAATTACAGTTAGATAGATCTTACAAAAGAGTAAACAATATAAGTGCAAGTAAAGAGAGAGAGAGAGAGTAGAGTTTAGAGAGATAATAGACAATCGCAAACACAAGGATATGTTTCGAGGTTCGAGCCACTGTTCTACATCCCCGCCTTCAACACGATGAAAGATTTTCACTATGACTGATCCCACCGGATCGTCAATCGGTTACAAGTTCTCACTAGAACTCTTCGGACGCACTTGTTCTCTCTCACGGTGCCGCAATACCAACTTGAAGCTCACTAGCTCGCTCGAGGCCGCAACCTCTATAACTTCTCAATTGAAAAAAATGGTGATCAACACTTGACCACAAAGATAGCTCACAAGCACAACCCTACAACCAAGATGAGGAAGTGAAACACTTGGGATTGCGTAGTGCAAATAACAAGTAGAGAAGTAGAGGAAATGGCTCAAGCTAAAACACCAAATTTGAAAATAGTTGGCTCAAGAGAAAATCTTTTGCAAAGAGGCTAAACCATGAAAAACTTTGATATGAGGCTTGTAAATCTTGTTGTTGAGTTGTTTTATACTCCCACTATTTATAGGGGATGAAAATCAGAGTAGAAAACTCAATAGATCCGTTGGGAGAATACCCAATAAAGACAAAATGGAATCTGCCTGTTGAGAACCAACTCAGCAGAGTTTTCTGCTGCCGGTCGACCGGGTGGTCGACCGCCAACGGTCGGATTTCTGACCGTTGGGAAAGCGGTCGACCGTGAATCCCAAACAGAGAGTACCTCTCTGTCGGTCCGGAACAAATAGAGAGCATTGCTCTTGCTTCTGGTCGACCGGGTCGGTCGACCGAAGTGCATTCGTGCACTTTGGTGTACGTCGGTTGACCGATAGAGCAGTTTTGCTCTGCCAGTGGTCGACCATCCGGTCGACCGGCTAAGGGCAAATAATAGGTTTTTGAATATATTTTGAAGTCAAAATTTTCCAATAAAATTTCTTTTGATATGTTGATACAAAATAGAGTTCTAGGGCTTTGAGCAAGTAGAGTGTGATCATAGATCAACACCAAATAATTTAGAACTATATTTTGATAAAAATATTTTCTAAAAACAAAAACTGATTTTTTTCAAAACTTGTTTTCCGAAACCTGATTGTTCGAAACTTGATTTTTCTGAAACTCGGTAAGAAATCAGGTAATAAAATTTTGTTTGAAAACACTAAGGATTATGAAATGTGTGTGTGTGTGTGACAATCCCAAAAGCTATCAACTTCTTTCATCTTGATTTTAACAAATATCTATAAATCTTAACTAAAATGGAAAACGGTAAAGATACAAATCTTGAAACAATCTTCTCGATATTGCTTGATCCTTGAGCTCTTCTAGTATGCTAGGCTCTGGTATCTAAATCTTCTTGGCTTCCAAATGTGTGAGTCTTGTGTTGGAGTCGAAATGCAACATATGATTTTTCCTGAAACTTAATTAAATAATTTTGTTAATACTTAACTACGTATGGTTTGTTATCATAAAAATTAAGGGCTAATGGCCTTTGGGCCAACATACCAGCCATCGACGGCGATAACCAAAGCGCCGCCGCCAGCAATCAGGTTGCAAAAGGAGAAGGGGGGAGAGAGATTTGGAAGGAGATAAGATAAAAGAAGAAGAAGAAGAAGAGAAAGAGAGAGAAAGCTTGAAGAGGATAGGTGGATAGAAAAAAGTGGAAAGATGGGGTGAGGGGCCGGCAATGCCTGGACGGCGACAGCCCTAACCGTCGGCCAGTGGTAGGCAGAGAGAAAAAGTTATGTGGGAGAGAGGGAGTATTTGAGAGAGAAAAAGAGAGAGAGAGAGAGAGAGAGAGAGAGAGAGTGTGTGTGAGATGGGAGAGAGTGAAAGATAAAGAGAAAGTAAATGTTATTGGGGAAAGAGAGAGGTGTGTTAGTGATTTATGTGAGAAAGAAAGAGAGGGAAGAGGCGATGGTGAAAGTCGGCTGGCTTGAGGGGGAAGAAAAAAAGAATTAGAAGAGAAGAAAGGAAATAAGTAATTTAATATTATTTTATTAATATTATTTTAGTGAGTCAAAATTTGACTTGTTCCGAACAGTTCCCAAAAATTTGTCAAAATAGATAATATTATCTCGAGAAACAATGTGAATTCAAATTTTAGAAATCTTGTCTAGTTTGCAAATTAAAAATCCTAAAATATATCGCTAATACTGATCGACACCGGTTCAACCGAATTTTCGATTAATTCAGAAAAATCTCCAAAAATACGCTAAGGTAAAAATATGATTTTGAAAAATAATATGGAAGTAAATTCTAGAAACTCAACTCTGATTGTAAATTAAAAATCATAGAGTCAATTATTGGTATCGGTCGACACTGAATGCAGAGATTTTCCAAAATAATCCAGAAAAATTTCAGAAAATTCTGAAAAATCTAAAATATTATAAAATAATATCTGAAACTGAAATCAGCTCAATCTGTCTATCAAGAAGGTCAAATCAACTTTGTATGCCGTATCGAGTACTTATATTGTGATACTTTGTAACGCCCCGATCCCAATGATACGGGAACGTCACTGCAACGCATATACGTAGGTCAGATGGTGCCCCCACGTATATACGCTAAGCATTAAGTACAACAAGTATCAGAGTACAACACACAGCGTGGTATATTCATATGCCAACTTACAAAAGATAAATACAAAGCTATACAAGTTATGATAAGCAAAATCACTTTACAGGTGTCTTTTATCACAACCCAAGTCCAAAGGTGAATCCTATACAACCAAAAATACAAAAATGCTCACGAAATGGATGGAGATCCCGTGAACTAAAAGGAAGAGTCTGGCACGAGGACCGGAGCTAATCTGCCTGCTCACTAAAGAAAGCCTGATCTTCGGTGGATGGCTCCACTTCGACCCAGGCCTCGGAATCTGAATATGCAAATCCAAAGAGTCAAGACATATAATAACAAATAAAAGATAGTCAAGTGACATAAGGATCATGAATAAAGGTAATGAAGTCACAATAAATAGCAATGAATAACAAGCGATGTAAACTCAATAAGGCAAGATCATATGCAACAAATCTACAATTAACGTCTTATTATTATTACTTGTCTTACTGTGATATCTAGCTATGTGACCCAGCGTCCCAGAGCACATAGATCCATATCCTAGTGAAACAAGGTTGTTATTGGAAACAGCGGTTGTATCGACGAACTATGTTTACAGTGGGTCCCGTGCATACCCGGGACCACGGCCCAGGATTGTTCCGTTGCTTGAAGACGGAACCTGCCGCTAGGCTAACAGGAGGGTCTTATGTATGCCCTTGTCATGACAGTAAACAGGAAAGGGAGGAAGCACTCCCCTCGGTCCCCTGGAGTACCACAGGTAAGACCGGAACAGTAATTGTACAATATACCTAAAAGCCACTGTAAACACGAACACGTATCGATATCCGCATATTTCCCCCGACCCATATGTAAGTTGGTGCTTTTTATGTAAAAGTCAAGTGTATCATGCTTAGTTTTAAGAGATGGCATGATAAGTGGTGATATTATTGTTTAACATGTCATGGAACGAGTATATGCAATAATAAGTCATGAGGTAACAATAGATACATCCATCCAGTAATAGGTCATGTTGTGCCAGCATTGAAGCATGAATAAGCAAGGTATAATACATATGTAACAAGTATAAGAACCAAATTCAGGACAGAAATTAACTATGACACACAGTCAGGATTAGTCGACTAGGGGTAAGGGTTAGTCGACTAATACTGGGATACAGAGAGTTAGAATTCTGTTTCAGGGAAAATTAGTCGACTAGGGTAGGAAGGTTAGTCGACTAATAGGGAGTTCTAGTCGACTAATGGACACTTAAGTCGACTAAGTCTGCTGATACAGAAAGTTGGGTTTCTGGTCCAGGAAGGATTAGTCGACTAGGTAAATTCAGGAGTCGACTAATAGGGAGTTCTAGTGAGTTGATTAGTCGACTAATGTTTGGGGTAAGTCGACTAATACTGTGTTTTCCGGAAAAACTAAGTTTCAGCTAAGTGTTCTAGTCGACTAGTTCCTATGATGAGTCGACTAATACTGTGAAGAACAGTGAGCAGATCAGAATTTCTGGAAGTGTGTTTGATGGTTCAATTCGTGGTTTTTGGTGACCTAGGTGTACAAGAAGTGTAGATACAAGTATTCTAGGGCTAATACAAGTCTTGGTGAGTGGAATACTCACTTGGGATAGGTTCAATTGTGACTTGATCCAAGGATGAGGATGATGGTTGAAGTTGAGGTCCTTGAGGAAGCCCTAGATGAAGCCCTTGAGGAAGTCCTTGAAGCCTTGAGGTGGAGATGAAGAGATTGGGTTCATGGAGCTAGGGTTCTTGCTAGAGGGAGAAGGAGATTGTGGAGCTTCTCTTCTCTTGTGAAGAAATGAGGAGGAAAAGGTTTAAAGTGAAAAGGGAAATCTTATATAGGATTTGGGATTTTGCAAAGAGGGTGGAATTAAAGGGAATGAGAGGGGGTTTTGTGTAAAAAAGGGGGGTGAGGTGAGTGTCCTCTCCTTGGCCACTTGGCCGGCTGTGGGTGAGAGAGAGAGTGAGTGGTGTTAGGTGAAGTGGTGAGTGGGAAATGAGGTGGAAATGAAATGGAATTGGAATTTTGCAATTTTTGAAAAAAGGTCCGAGTTTCAAGTATCTCGGATTGGTCTGAAAATTTTACCAAAAATCAAGAAAAATATTTGAAGACTCATGGTGAAATTCGTTTGAAGAAATACTGTATAGATTTTTAATTAAAAATCCCGGAATCAGTTATTTACCGACTCCGAAAGAATTTTCATAAATTCATAAAATTCTCAGAAAAAGTGTATAAGTAAGAAATATGATTCTAAGCAATAAAGTCTAAAGGACTTTCTAAAAATTCCTAACAGTTTGGAAGAAAAAAATTCGGAAATCGGTCAGCGGTACTGGCCGACACCGGTTTCGGAGAAATTCATTTTAATTCCAGAAAATTCCAGAAAATCACATAAAATCTAAAATATTGGAAAATGATATTTGGAATTGAAATTGGTCAAATACGGATGGTAAATCGGAAAATACGATCGAAAGACTGAATACGTAACTAAGTACGTATTCCGGGAGAGGGGTATTACAATCTACCCACCTTACAAAAATTTCGTCCTCGAAATTTCATAAGGTGAAAGATAACAGGAAAAGCAACAGATAGATATGGATACAAGGAAAGATAACGGTAAAGAAGAGTAGAAGAAAAGAGTCTTACCCAATCAAGATGTGAAAAGTTGAGGATAATGCTCCCGGATAACGTCCTCACGCTCCCAAGTGGCCTCTCCTGGCGCATGCCTGTTCCATGACACCAATACCAATGGAATAGCTCTGTTCTTCAGTGTCTTGACACTCCTATCCAGAATGGCCAACGGCTGTTCTTGGTATGATAAATCCGGTTGTAGCTCCAGCTCGGAATGATCCAGGATATGGCTGTCATCCCTGACATACTTCCTCAACTGAGACACGTGGAAGACATTATGCACCCCGTCCAAAGATGGCGGCAATGCCAATCTATAGGACACATCTCCCACACGATCCAGGATCTCGAATGGGCCAATATACCTTGGACTTAGCTTCCCACGAGCACCGAACCGGATCACCCCCTTGGTAGGTGATATCCTCAAGAATACATGATCTCCAACCTGGAACTCCAATGGCCTTCTCCGAGTGTCTGCCCAACTCTTCTGCCTACTCTGAGCTGCTCTGAGATGATCTCTGATGACTCTGACTTTCTCTGTAGTCTGCATCAGAATCTCTGGTCCCAAAAGACTCCTCTCACCGACTTCATCCCAACAAATCGGTGATCGGCACTTCCTACCATACAATGCCTCAAAGGGTGCCATCTTAATACTGGCCTGGTAGCTGTTGTTATATGAAAACTCGGCCAAGTGAAGATGGTCTTCCCAAGATCCTCCAAAGTCAATCATGCAAGCCCTCAACATATCTTCAAGGATCTGGATAGTCCTCTCAGATTGTCCGTCTGTCTGAGGATGATAAGAAGTACTGAATTTCAGACGAGTTCCCAGACTTTCTTGGAGACTCTCCCAGAAATGAGATCTGAATCTGGTGTCTCTATCTGACACAATACTAACTGGAACTCCATGCAGACGAACCACCTCCTTCATATACTTATCTGCCAGAACCTCTGTCGACTGGCCTACCCTGAATGGTATGAAGTGAGCTGACTTGGTGAGGCGATCAACTACAACCCACACAGCATTATTACTCCTGGGACTCCGAGGCAATGCCGTCACAAAATCCATGGTGATGTGCTCCCACTTCCATTCGGGTATCGGCAAAGGTTGAAGAAGTCCAGCTGGTCTCTGATGCTCGATCTTTACCTGCTGGCAAACCAAGCACTTGGCAACAAACTGGGCTATCTCCCTCTTCATAGCATTCCACCAAAAGTGCTTCTTCAGGTCCTGGTACATCTTGTTTCCCCCAGGGTGTATAGAATAAGCTGAACTGTGTGATTCCTCCAAAATCTTCTGTCTGACTTCTCCTCGGGGAACACAAAGTCTATCTCCAAAATACAATGCACCATCTGGGTGAATGCAGATATCCGTCCTCAATCCAGCCTCCACCTGAGCTCTGAATGTCTGCAATCTGGGGTCCTCCTTCTGAGCTTCCTTGATCTCCTCTATCAATGATGACTGGATCTGTAAAGCCATGAACTGCCCGGCCTTATCACCTCCTTGTACTAACATCAAATCCAATCTGATGAACTCCTGAATCAACTCCCTCTGCTGCGTGAGGTGGACTAGCACTCTGTTCTCTGGCATCCTGCTCAGTGCATCTGGAACGGTATTGACTTTGCCTGGATGATACTGCAAGTCAATATCATAGTCCGCCATAAGCTCCAACCACCTCCTCTGCCTCATATTCAACTCCTTCTGTGAGAAAATATACTTGAGGCTCTTGTGATCTGTGTATATCAACACTTTGTCTCCCAGAAGGTAGTGTCTCCAGATCTTCAAAGCAAATATCACAGCTGCCAACTCCAAGTCATGAGTTGGGTAATTCCTCTCATGAGGCTTCAACTGCCTAGATGCATATGCTATAACATGGTCATGTTGCATAAGCACACACCCCAGGCCTTTACCTGATGCATCACAGAAAATGACCATCCCTCCTCTTCCTGAAGGAGTCCTCAAGATTGGAGCTGTGATAAGCCTCTGCTTCAACTGCTCAAATGCTGCATCACAATCTTCTGTCCATATGTATCTCTCCCCTTTTCTAGTGAGCCTGGTCAACGGAGCTGCAATCCTAGAGAAATCCTGGACAAAGCGCCTGTAATATCCGGCTAGCCCAAGAAAACTCTTAATCTCAGTCACCGTCTTCGGAACTGGCCAATTCTGCACTGCCTGGACTTTACTAGGATCAACTGAAATTCCTTCTGCTGAAACTATGTGTCCAAGGAAAGCTATGCTATCCAACCAGAATTCACACTTGCTCCTCTTGGCATGAAGCTGCTCTTGCTGAAGGGTCTGCAACACCATCCTCAAGTGCTCTGCATGCTCCTTCTCATTCCTTGAATAGATCAGGATGTCATCTATGAATACAACTACAAACTGATCTAGGTAAGGGGAGAACACTCGATTCATCAAGTCCATGAAAACCGCAGGGGCATTGGTGACTCCGAAAGGCATAACTAGAAATTCATAGTGGCCATAACGGGTCCTGAATGCCGTCTTCGGAACATCCTCCTTCTTCACCCTCAGCTGATGGTAACCCGACTGCAAATCTAACTTAGAAAATACACGGGCTCCATGAAGCTGATCAAACAAGTCATCAATCCGGGGCAAGGGATACTTGTTCTTGATGGTGACCTTGTTCAACTCCCTATAATCAATACAAAGCCTCTTACCACCATCCTTCTTATTCGCCAAGAGCACTGGAGCTCCCCATGGTGAAGTGCTTGGCCGAATCAATCCCTTGTCCGAATACTCCTGCAGTTGCTTCTTCAAGATCTCCAACTCTGTCGGTGCCATCCTGTACGGAGCCTTGGATATAGGAGCTGCTCCTGGAATTGTATCAATGGAGAACTCAATTATCCTCTCCGGTGGAAACCCTGAGACCTCAGCAAAGACTTCTGGAAACTCATCCCACACTGGCACTCCCTTCAGAACCTCCGAAGTGGTCATCTGAATCTCCTTCTTAGCAGGCTTCACCTCTCCACTAAACTGGAACTCCGGCTGATGCGGGATTCTGAAATTGATCTTCCTCCCTCTACAGTCGATCACAGCATAGTACTGACTGAGCCAAGTCATGCCTAAGATCACGTCGTACCCTTTGGTGTCTAGTACGAGCATGTCTATGGCCAAGGTCTTATCACAAAGTTTCACTGGACAGTCAGCACAAACTCTAGAAGATATAACTACCCCATTCCCTGTACTTATCTCCCACTTGTGGTCTAAAGCCTTAACAGGTATGGAATGAACAGCCACAAAATGGTCGGAGATATAACAGTGGGATGCACCTGAATCGAAGAGAGCGAGAACAGGTATTGAATGAACTCTGATGTTACCTGTAATCACCTCCTCTGAAGCCTCAGCCTCCTCTGCTGTCAGGTTGTAGGCCTGACCTCTGCCACGCCCTGCTGCTGTCCGGGCTCCTCTCTGCACTGGGCGAGCAACATGCGGTGGAGGAAGGGGAAGAGCTCTCCTCACCACTGGTCCCTGGTGCCTCTGCCCAACTGGCCCTGGTAGTGCCCTCTGTCCATTCTGCCCTTGAGGTGCCGGCAAGGTTTGATTAGCAAACCCCATTCTCCTGTGAGGACAGGTCTCTACGGCATGGTCTCGTGCTCCACACACCAAACACAATCCATTTGCCCTCCGGCAATCCTGCTGAGAGTGTCCTGGTTTCTGGCAAAAGTTGCAGATAAGACCTGGTCGAGCCATCTGGTAAGGAACTGCTCTGAATGGTTGCCTGGCCTGAACCTTCGCTGCCCTGGACGGTCCTCCTCTACCCACCGGTACAAACGGCCTCTTCATGGCCTGGTCCTTCCTCTGATCTCCTTGCTTCTTCTCAAACCCACGCTCCACCTCTCGAGCGCTGGTGAGAACTTCTGCATAGGTCTTCAGATGATGGGGCATTAGGAACATCTGAATGTCCATTTGCAGACCTTGCTGGAACCGGCTTGCCCTCTTCTCCTCATCTGCTATCATGTACGGGGCGAAGCGACTCAACCTGAGAAATTCTGCAGCATACTCATCTACGGATCTATCCCCCTGTTGAAGCTTGATGAACTGCTCCTCCATGTCCTTCTGAGCAGTGGCGGGAAAGAACCTGCTATAAAAGCTCTTGGAGAACGTATCCCAAGAGATAGGCTTCTCCAAGCGAGCCTCCTCTGCAAGCCACCAAGTCCTGGCTATGTCCTTCAGCTGGATCTTTGCAACCTCCACTTGGTTCTCCTTAGGCACCCTGGCGGCGTTCAGCAGATCGGTGGTGTCTGTTAACCACTGTTCAGCCTCCAATGGCCTCTCGACTCCCGTGAATACGGCCGGCTGTAGCCGTCGGAAGTCTGAGATGTTCCCCGGCTTCTGCTCCTTCGGGGCTGCCAACTCCTGCCTGAGGAGCTCAGTCTGCTGATGCTGATTCTCCATCTGCTGTTGCTGGTTTCCCAGCATAGTCTGAATGATCCTCAGGATATCAGCACCCTCTCCTCCTACGGGTCCATTCGGTACTTGCCCGACATTGTTGCGACCCGAACGTCTCTCCATACCGAAAGGGATAAGATCTGGAATTGGAAACAAAGGGAAGGAGTTTAGGATACGAGGACCGAATCAAGGACGAAGTCAAGAAGGACTACATAACTTTGTACATTGTAGTTGGCATTAGCAAATCACTAGAATTTGCCACTTGGTTGTACTTTTAGGTTTAAGAGCCTAGGCTCTGATACCAACCTGTAACGCCCCGATCCCAATGATACGGGAACGTCACTGCAACGCATATACGTAGGTCAGATGGTGCCCCCACGTATATACGCTAAGTATTAAGTACAACAAGTATCAGAGTACAACACACAGCGTGGTATATTCATATGCCAACTTACAAAAGATAAATACAAAGCTATACAAGTTATGATAAGCAAAATCACTTTACAGGTGTCTTTTATCACAACCCAAGTCCAAAGGTGAATCCTATACAACCAAAAATACAAAAATGCTCACGAAATGGATGGAGATCCCGTGAACTAAAAGGAAGAGTCTGGCACGAGGACCGGAGCTAATCTGCCTGCTCACTAAAGAAAGCCTGATCTTCGGTGGATGGCTCCACTTCGACCCAGGCCTCGGAATCTGAATATGCAAATCCAAAGAGTCAAGACATATAATAACAAATAAAAGATAGTCAAGTGACATAAGGATCATGAATAAAGGTAATGAAGTCACAATAAATAGCAATGAATAACAAGCGATGTAAACTCAATAAGGCAAGATCATATGCAACAAATCTACAATTAACGTCTTATTATTATTACTTGTCTTACTGTGATATCTAGCTATGTGACCCAGCGTCCCAGAGCACATAGATCCATATCCTAGTGAAACAAGGTTGTTATTGGAAACAGCGGTTGTATCGACGAACTATGTTTACAGTGGGTCCCGTGCATACCCGGGACCACGGCCCAGGATTGTTCCGTTGCTTGAAGACGGAACCTGCCGCTAGGCTAACAGGAGGGTCTTATGTATGCCCTTGTCATGACAGTAAACAGGAAAGGGAGGAAGCACTCCCCTCGGTCCCCTGGAGTACCACAGGTAAGACCGGAACAGTAATTGTACAATATACCTAAAAGCCACTGTAAACACGAACACGTATCGATATCCGCATATTTCCCCCGACCCATATGTAAGTTGGTGCTTTTTATGTAAAAGTCAAGTGTATCATGCTTAGTTTTAAGAGATGGCATGATAAGTGGTGATATTATTGTTTAACATGTCATGGAACGAGTATATGCAATAATAAGTCATGAGGTAACAATAGATACATCCATCCAGTAATAGGTCATGTTGTGCCAGCATTGAAGCATGAATAAGCAAGGTATAATACATATGTAACAAGTATAAGAACCAAATTCAGGACAGAAATTAACTATGACACACAGTCAGGATTAGTCGACTAGGGGTAAGGGTTAGTCGACTAATACTGGGATACAGAGAGTTAGAATTCTGTTTCAGGGAAAATTAGTCGACTAGGGTAGGAAGGTTAGTCGACTAATAGGGAGTTCTAGTCGACTAATGGACACTTAAGTCGACTAAGTCTGCTGATACAGAAAGTTGGGTTTCTGGTCCAGGAAGGATTAGTCGACTAGGTAAATTCAGGAGTCGACTAATAGGGAGTTCTAGTGAGTTGATTAGTCGACTAATGTTTGGGGTAAGTCGACTAATACTGTGTTTTCCGGAAAAACTAAGTTTCAGCTAAGTGTTCTAGTCGACTAGTTCCTATGATGAGTCGACTAATACTGTGAAGAACAGTGAGCAGATCAGAATTTCTGGAAGTGTGTTTGATGGTTCAATTCGTGGTTTTGGTGACCTAGGTGTACAAGAAGTGTAGATACAAGTATTCTAGGGCTAATACAAGTCTTGGTGAGTGGAATACTCACTTGGGATAGGTTCAATTGTGACTTGATCCAAGGATGAGGATGATGGTTGAAGTTGAGGTCCTTGAGGAAGCCCTAGATGAAGCCCTTGAGGAAGTCCTTGAAGCCTTGAGGTGGAGATGAAGAGATTGGGTTCATGGAGCTAGGGTTCTTGCTAGAGGGAGAAGGAGATTGTGGAGCTTCTCTTCTCTTGTGAAGAAATGAGGAGGAAAAGGTTTAAAGTGAAAAGGGAAATCTTATATAGGATTTGGGATTTTGCAAAGAGGGTGGAATTAAAGGGAATGAGAGGGGGTTTTGTGTAAAAAAGGGGGGTGAGGTGAGTGTCCTCTCCTTGGCCACTTGGCCGGCTGTGGGTGAGAGAGAGAGTGAGTGGTGTTAGGTGAAGTGGTGAGTGGGAAATGAGGTGGAAATGAAATGGAATTGGAATTTTGCAATTTTTGAAAAAAGGTCCGAGTTTCAAGTATCTCGGATTGGTCTGAAAATTTTACCAAAAATCAAGAAAAATATTTGAAGACTCATGGTGAAATTCGTTTGAAGAAATACTGTATAGATTTTTAATTAAAAATCCCGGAATCAGTTATTTACTGACTCCGAAAGAATTTTCATAAATTCATAAAATTCTCAGAAAAAGTGTATAAGTAAGAAATATGATTCTAAGTAATAAAGTCTAAAGGACTTTCTAAAAATTCCTAACAGTTTGGAAGAAAAAAATTCGGAAATCGGTCAGCGGTACTGGCCGACACCGGTTTCGGAGAAATTCATTTTAATTCCAGAAAATTCCAGAAAATCACATAAAATCTAAAATATTGGAAAATGATATTTGGAATTGAAATTGGTCAAATACGGATGGTAAATCGGAAAATACGATCGAAAGACTGAATACGTAACTAAGTACGTATTCCGGGAGAGGGGTATTACATACTTAAAGTAAGGATCGGGGGGTTACACTTCTTCCCACCTTACAAAAAAATTTGTTCTTGAAATTTCAGTTCCGGAAGGAGAACAATATTTACAATCCTGGAGCCTAAATGTTATAAACCTACGACGCTTCCATTGCGCTACTCTGATATCGATAGTAAACTCGGGGTGGAGAATTAGTGTCGTGAACCAAAGATAGAGGATTAGAATCAATAGAATTAAGAGAAAGCGAGAAGGAAATCAGATTAATCTAGTTGACAACTGAAATTAAGGAATAGAAAGGAGTTAAGGAATGAATTTTCAACAAAATGGTATTCTTGTACTCATAGCTGGAATCCCCAAATTCAAATACAAATGAGCTCTAATCTAAATCTGATTTACTGTTGGTAAAAATCCGAGCATTAACCTAGGTGATTACCCACATCAGGTGTGAACCTAGGCTCTGATACCAATCTATAGCACCCCGATCCGCAGGTACGAGGACGCTATGGCGACGTACATATGCAGGGCGAAAATACCCTCACGTACGTACGCTAAGTCTCAGTATCGGGAATAAACATGATGTACACAATAAATCTAGTATTAAATAAGTACAAAAATACCTGCAAAAAATGTCAGTGACCATGATAAATATGAAAACATGGGTAAATAAGAAAATAAAGACAGAATAATAAAGATACTATGAATAGTATAGGCGATGAGTCTCCTATGTGTATCCCGTGAAATATATAGTACTACGATATCTCGAATTTCCAACCTGGACACGCAAACCTAGGGTCGTTAGAAAGCGACCTAGTGAGTGACAAAATGAAAAAAGCAGTAATATATACTATAGTAATATAATCAAGATAATAATATATCATACATGATTAAACACCAATGATACACTATAATGATAATAACAATCGGGAGAAATATACAAGTATCATACTTTAACATTATCAATACCTAACGTGTTATAATAGTGTCATTACCATAATAGTATTCAATTTTATATCATTACTATTAGTTTATATATCTGGGTTGTGCTTGTAGGTTGCCTAGAGGGGGGTGAATAGGTGATGGCTAATCTAATGGTCACTAAATGTCAAATAATGCGGAAGTAAAAACTATTATGACCTAAACTAAACTCTTACACTAAACACCACGTATAACACAAGAGTGTTGCCGAATTCCCCGTGAAGGACTCTGGACAAACTCCTCTAGATTCCCCTAGATAAGGGTTGAAGTGCCGCGTTGGCTCTCTTGGTTAAATACAAGTGTTAGCAAACAACCCAAGCATGTATATCAATTAAGCACAAATGTATATCAAGCATATAATGATAAACACAATAAAAGAATGCAAGATATAAACAAAGGAGACAAAGAGAGAGAGAGAGAGTGAGCAATCGCAAACACAAGGGATTTGTTTCAAGGTTCGAGCACCCTTGCTCTACATCCCCGCCTTCGACACACGAAGGATTTCCACTATAATCGATCCCACCGGATCACTCGGTGCCGCAACACCTACAACTCTCGGACTACCTAGTCCGTACACACCGCAAGCCCCACAAGCTCGTCGAGGCCGCACCTCAAACAAGAAGTTCGCACCCGAACTCGAAACACCGCGGACACACACGTCCGCCTCCTCAAAGTACAAGAAAAGTCTTTGGTGATCACAACACTTTGATCACCTAAAAACTATCTCACTACAACACTCCTATAGAATGAATAATCATTGGATAGCTTAAGTGTTTGTATGAGAAAACTAGGAAAGAGATGGTGGAGGAAAACTCAAGAAATTCTCTTTTAACACTCTTGATAAAAACTCTCCTTTTGATAGGAAATATTTGCTATCAATTTTGTGGAGAAAAACCTCTGAAAAGAGTAGAAAAAACTGATTCTAAAAGTCTCCAAAAATCTTAATCAAAACAGCCCCCAAATGCCCCATTTTATAGAGTCTGGAAAACTAGCTGTTGGGGTCTGACAGAGCTGTCGGACGACCGCCCGGTCGTCCGGCCAACGGTCATATTTCAGACCGTTGTGCCATCGGTCGACCGGTCGGCCGACCGAGGCCAGGATACAAAGAGCAAGTCTCTCTGTCCGGTCGGCCGCCCGGCCGACCGGGGCCTTTCCAGAGAGCAGAGCTCTCTGGATGATCGACCGGGTCGGTCGGCCGGCCCTCCTGCCAGAACTGGCATGCACGTCTGTGCACGTCGGTCGACCGTCCCGGTCGACCGGCTTAAGCAAGAACAGACAACTTAGGGATTTAAAACTTGGTCTTTTGATTAAAATAAAATCCCATAAAATACTGAAAAATCTACAAAAATAGTTTTACCAATATACTTTGAAAAACAAACATGCTTGCACAAAATCAAGGCATGTTACAAATGATTTGGACTATTTTTGTAACTTGAAAATATTGGCTCAAAAGAAAATAGTATTTTCCAAAACTTGATTTTTCTAAAACTTATTTTCCAAAAATTCGCCAAATACAAAAATAAGATATTTAAACTACTTTTAAAGCATAGTGTGTATGGATATGATCCACTACACAAACAAGGTGAAATATCTATGTTTTTGACATTAAGCTCTAAACATGGTTTTGGATAAAAGATACGTAAACTTGAAAACCAAAATCCAAACATGTATTTTCTAAAATAGAAAATCTTTTGTAAAAACAAAACTATCAAGAGTGTGTGTGTATATGTACTTGAGCAATCCACCAACTATTCTATCCTTTACATTTTAACTAAAACAAAATCTTCTAAAAATAAACTTAGACTCAAGTCTTCATCTTCTTGAAGTCTTCACTTGAAGCCTTCTTGACTTGGTCCAAACACCGTGCAAGCTTCAAAACTTGACTTTAAATCCTTTATTGAAGCTATGCACCTACTAAGATCTTGATCATGAATCTGTCATTAATTAAACACAAGATCATTAGTACTATAACTACATGAGTTGATCATCATCAAAACTAGAGTGATGGGCCTTCGAGCCAACAATCTCCCCCTTTTTGATGATGACAAAACTCATGAAGTTATAAATGCATGGATTAAAGTAAAGCTTCAAAGAAGCTCCCCCTTAACTCATGCATAACACATAAACAAATAGATATGCAATAAAGCTTATAAACATGTATGCAAATGTATGGAAATAAACATGCTAACAAGCATAAAACACATCAAATTCTTTTTCTCCTATTTGCAAAACAAAACATATATGCATAAACAATCCTATTTGCAAAACAAAACATATATGCTTAAATAATCCTTTTTCACAAAACATGCATATAAATCCAAAATCTTTCTCCCCCTTTTTGTCAATCATCAACAAAGGGGTAAAAACACAATCAACAAATTTTTCTTCCCCTTTTTGTCCGAAACAAAGAATTAATAAGGGGTAAAACAAACAAATCAATAAATGGTTATATGCGATATACATTCATGAAGAGGAAGACGGTAAAGTAACTTCCCTACACATATACATTACATGAAAGAGGGATGACAAGCCCTAATTCACATAACGTATAATATGTAATGCATAAGAGGAGATGTGAAGCTCCCCCTACACACGTGTAACACATAAAGAAGAGTTGTCAAGCTCCTCAATATACAATACACTCAACATGAATCTATATGTAGAAGAGATGTTAAGCTCTCCTTGCATATAGGCAATACAAATCAAAACATTTTTTTTTAATTTTTCTTTATTAAAACAAATTTTGAGATATCAAATAAACATAATTTTTAATTTTGATACCAATTTTAAAACATAATGCATAAGCTTAAAAAAAATTTGAATTAAGCTTAGCATAAACAAATTGTGTGCTTTAAATGTATAAAACAGTTTTAACTCAAGCACAAAACAACTCATATATATGTATGAAAAATGAGCATACCAATTGAAATTGATACATACATATATAAGAAAACAAAATATGAGTATATACAAAAATAGAGTCAAATTGATACCAATTGAAATGATTCAATGATACCAATTGAAACAATAATAGGATCATGTGTATATCTCATAAACATTGAAGAATAAATAACTAGTTAAATTAGTTTTTGAAAAACTAGTTAAAGATCCTTCAAAAATATGAAACCAAATCATATGTATTTCATGAATCATACCAAATACACAAGAAATTATACTCGATCTATAAAGCTCAAAAATATGTTCATGAATCAAAGTCATGACAAACAAATAAAGTGTGAGTGTACAAGGATTATGTAAATAGCATTTTCATGAAAATATTCATTTAGGCTCAAAAAGAACATGAATCTTTTATTTTTATTAAACAAAACATGAAAATTTATTTTTCATAAAAACAAAGCAAACTTCTAGGTATATGTATGATTTATCTAAATCTAACAATATGCATACATATCCTAAACATAAAACGAGTCTATTAATAGTATTTGCATGAAGGCAAGAGACTCAAAAAGGATATACATGTATATTTATTAGATTTGAATAAAAATACATATACATGAAGTAAAAACATGAAAATAGGCAAAACAAGTATAAATGAGAGAATCATCAAAACTAGGCTATACATGTGCATATAGTGGGTACAAATGAGCATGAAGTGCAAAGATATATGAATCAATTTGTTCTCACTATTTGAACATGTATATACACAAGTTTTAATGGAATCTACATCTAAACAAGTATTTACCACATGAAGCACAAAAACATGAACATGCAATATGATATCATGAAAATAAATGCATGTATATAAATTAAGAGTTTAGAAATAGTTACCAACTAGGGAACTATGTTCCAAAACTCCAAACATGGTGGTTGACCCACCAAACCTCCTTGATAGCGATGCATCCATATATGTGTCCATCAAGTCCAAGTGCATCCACCATCAAGGCATCATTTCTCTCACGTCGTGTGAGAGCCCTCACCTACATCAAAAACACAGGGTGGGGGTTTTGGTACCCATTTTCTTTTGGGTCCTTAGGGATTAGCTTTGTAAGGCACCCAAACATTTTTATTAGCAAAATTTAAAACATTTATCTTATCATAACAAAATTTTGCTAAATGGCCTTTGCGGCCACAATGTGTACACTTGTACACCTTAGGATGCTTATGAGTGTGTTTGTGATCGTGACGTGCAACATAAGCAAATGCATGATGATGATGTGCATGAATATGTGGAGTTTGTTTCTTTAAAAACATAGACTCCAATCTAGTGTGGTTAAATGCACATGTGCTCAAAGTAGAGCTCAAACTATTAATTTTATTTTTAAAAAATTTAATCTCACTTTCATCAATGGTGGCATGTAAAGCATGATGAGAATAAGAATCATTTTTATTCTTTTTAGAAACTTTAACTTTTTCTTTTTCAAATATTTTTCTTTTTAAACAAGAGTTTTCTTGAAAAACAACTTCTTTTTGTTTTTCCACCAAAACAAATTGATTTTTCAAAGACATATTCCCTTCACATAAATCTTTCAATTTAGACATTAAGGAAATATTCTCATTTTTCAAAACTTCATTTTCTTTTTCTATGCATGCAATCTTAGTTCTAAATGAATCTTTTTCCTTTAGCATGCAATCAAATTTCTTTTTCAAGTTTTTATTATCTTTCTTAATCATGTCATATTTTTCAAGGAGTTGACAAAAAGTGCTAAGCTCATCATATGACATGTCATTTTCATCTACCTCGGATTCAGTAGTTACCTCAAGGGGGTTATCCCCTTGGACCATATAGCACTTGTTGGAGACGTCATTTCCAACATCCGAATCGCTCCCGGCATAATATAGATCCTTTTCGCCAAGGGAGGTGATGATGTTTCAAGCTACAAAAGCCGAATCAATGTTAGAAACCCTAGATAAATAATCATCATTTAGGGTTGACTTTAAAGCATGTAGGGCTTTTGCATTAGCCTCAAAATTCTTGCTATCATTAATATATGAATCTTTAATGGTAGCAAGATAAACATGAATGTCTAGGGCTTTGAGGTACAAAGACATCTTAACCTTCCAAATTTGGATGTTAAGAATGTCAAAGGTGGGTGGTGACATGAAATCCATGGTGTGTGTACAAATATAGTGATTAGCCTAAAAAAGAGGATCTTTAACTCTAGGTTGTAAGACCCAAATTCAGAGCACTTGGCTCTGATACCAATTGTAGGTTGCCTAGAGGGGGGTGAATAGGTGATGGCTAATCTAATGGTCACTAAATGCCAAATAATGTGGAAGTAAAAACTATTATGACCTAAACTAAACTCTTACACTAAACACTACGTATAACACAAGAGTGTTGCCGAATTCCCTGTGAAGGGCTCTGGACAAACTTCTCTAGATTCCCCTAGATAAGGGTTGAGGTGCAGCGTTGGCTCTCTTGGTTAAATACAAGTGTTAGCAAACAACCCAAGCATGTATATCAATTAAGCACAAATGTATATCAAGCATATAATGATAAACACAATAAAAGAATGCAAGATATAAACAAAGGAGACAAAGAGAGAGAGAGTGAGCAATCACAAACACAAGGGATTTGTTTCGAGGTTCGAGCACCCTTGCTCTACATCTCCGCCTTCGACACACGAAGGATTTCCACTATAATCGATCCCACCGGATCACTCGGTGCCGCAACACCTACAACTCTCGGACTCCCTAGTCCGTACACACCGTAAGCCCCACAAGCTCGCCGAGGCCGCACCTCAAATAAGAAGTTCGCACCCGAACTCGAAACACCGCGGACACACACGTCCGCCTCCTCAAAGTACAAGAAAAGTCTTTGGTGATCACAACACTTTGATCACCTAAAAACTATCTCACTACAACACTCCTATAGAATGAATAATCAATGGATAGCTCAAGTGTTTGTGTGAGAAAACTAGGAAAGAGATGGTGGAGGAAAACTCAAGAAATTCTCTTTTAACACTCTTGATAAAAACTCTCCTTTTGATAGGAAATATTGTTGGCCCAAAGGCCCATCACTCTAGTTTTGTTGATGATCAACTCATGTAGTTATAGTACTAATGATCTTGTGTTTAATTAGTGACAGATTCATTATCAAGATCTTAGTAGGTGCATAGCTCAACAAAGGATAAAATGTCAAGATTTGGAGCTAGCACGGTGTGATCCAAGGAGTTTTTGGATCAAGCTTGGACCAAGTCAAGAAGATGAGAAGCCTTCAAGGGAAGACTTCAAGAAGATGAAGACTTGTGTCTAGGTATAAGATTTAGTTTTTGTTTTAGTTAAAAATGTAAAGGATAGATAGTTGGTGGATTGCTCAAGTATACCATGCACACACACTCTTGATTTACTTGTCTTTTCATAAAAGAATTTTCAGATTTAGAAAAGACTTTCATTTTGGAAAAAACATTGTTTTGGTTTTTGGTATTCAAAGTTATATGTTTCAACCAAAACCTAATTTAGAGCTTAATGCCAAAAACATAGATATTTCATCTTGATTGTGTAGTAGATTATATCCATATACACTATGCTTTAAAAGTATATCTTGTTTTTGTATTTGATGAAGATTTAGAAAAACATATTTTGGAAAAATATTGTTTCGAAAAATACAATTTTTATCTTGAGCCAAATATTTTCAAGTTACAAAAATAGTCCAATCTTTTATAACATGCCTTGATTTTGTGCAAGTATGTTTGTATATCAAAGTATATTGGTAAAACTATTTTTGTAGATTTTTAAGTATTTTATGGGATTTTATATGAGCCAAAAAGACAAACTTTTTAATCCCAGAAAACTGTTTCAGGCTTCGTATAAGTCGACTAGTGATCTTTTATAGTCGACTAATACAGGAGTCGGCCGACCGGACCGGTCGACCGACGTGCACAAACGTGCACGCCTTTGTATACTGGTGGACGGTCGACCGTGCCGGTCGACCGCTCCAGAGAGCAGTGCTCTCTGGAAAGTTCGGTCGACCGCACCAGTCGACCATGGCTCCAACGGTCAGAAATCCAACCGTTGGCGGTCGACCAGCAGTTCTGACAGATCCCAACGGCTAGTTTTCTGGCAGCCTATAAATTGGGGGTCTTGTCATTGTTTTGCCACAAGATTTTAGGAGAGCTTTGAGCCAGTTTTTCCCATTCTTTTAAAAGGATTTTCTCCACAAATTTGAGTGCAAATACTTCCAATCTAAAGGGAAGAATTTATCAAGAGTGTAAAAGAGATTTCTTGAGTTTTTCACCAAAGTTTCAATCCTTGCTTTTCTCACACAAACACTTGAGCAACCATTGTCTATTCATCTTATAGGAGTGTTGTAGTGAGAGCTTTTATTGGTGATCAAGTGTTTAGATCACCAAGAGATCATTTCTTGTACTTTGAGGAGGCGGACGTGTGTGTCCGCGTTGTTTCGAGTTCGGGTGCGAACTTATTGTACGAGGTGCGGCCTCGGCGAGCCGGTGGGCTTGCGGTGTGTACGGGACTAGGGAGTCCGAGGGCTTGTAGGTGTTGCGGCACCGAGGAGAGATCCATTGGGATCTTGCATTGTGGAAATCCTTCGTGTGTCGAAGGCGGGGATGTAGAGCAAGTGTGCTCGAACCTCGAAACATACCCTTGTGTTTGCGATTGCTCACTCTCTCTCTCTTTGTCTCTTTTATATCTTGCATGCTATTATTGTGCTTTCATTTACATGCTTGATATACATTGTGCTTAAATTGATATACTTGCTTGGGATTGTTGACTAACACTTGTATTCAACCAAGAGAGCCAACGCGGCACCTCAACCCATTCAAGGGGAATCTAGAGGAGTTTGTCCAGAGCCCTTCACGGGGAATTCGGCAACACTCTTTGGTTATACGTGGTGTTTAGTGTAAAAGTTTTAATTAGGTCATAATTGTTCTTAGCTTCCACATTATTTGCATCATTCATCATTAAGTGACCATTAGATTAGCCATCACCTATTCACCCCCCCTCTAGGTGAACCTACAATTGGTATCAGAGCTTGGTACTCTGATTTGGGTCTAACAACCTAGAGTTAAAGATCCTCATTTTAGGCTAATCACAATATTTGTACACACACCATGGATTTCATGTCACCACCCACCTTTGACATTCTTAACATCCAAATTTAGAAGGTTAAGATGTAATTGTACCTCAAGGCCTTAGGCATTCATGTATATCTTGCCACTACTAATAATGCATATTCTTTAGACGGTAGGAATTTTGAGGCTAATGCAAAAGCCCTTCATGCTATCAAGTCAACCCTAAATGATGATTATTTATCTAGGGTTTCTAATGTTGAATCGGCTTTTATAGTATGGAACATCATCACCTCCCTCGGCGAAAAAGATCTATACTATGCGGGGAGTGACTTGGATGTTGGAAGCGACACCTCCAACAAGTGCTACATGGTCCAAGGGGATAACCCCCTTGAGGTAAACTCCGAATCCGATGATGAGGACATGTCATATGATGAGCTCACTTCATTTTGTCAAACAATTCTTGAAAAATATGACATGCTTAAGAAAGAAAATAAAAATTTGAAAAAGAATATTGCTTGCATGCATGTAGAACAAGACTCTTTTAAATCTAACATTGCATGTTTAGAAAAAGATAACAAAAATTTGAAAAAGAATTTTGATGCCATGCTTAATGAAAAAGATTCATTAGAAAATAAAATGGCATGCTTGGAAAAAGAGAATGAGGTTTTGAAAAATGAAAATGTTTCCCTCATGTCAAAATTGAATGATTTATGTGAAGGAAATATGTCTTTGAAAAATAAAATTGATTTGGTGAAAAAACAAAAGGAAGTTGTTTTTCAAGAAAATATTACTTTGAAAAGAAAATTTGTTGAAAAGGAAAAAGAATTTGTTTCTAAAAGGAAAATGAAAAATGATTCTATATCTCACCATGCTTTACATGCCACAACTAATGAGATTAAGAATTTGAAAAATAAAATGGATGGTTTGAGTTCAACTTTGAACTCTTGTGCTTTTAATCATTCTAAGTTGGAGTCAATGTTTTCAAAGAAACAAACTCCACACATTCATGCACATCATAACCATGCATTTGCTTATGTTGCACAACATGATCACACTACTACACATAAGCATACTAAGGTGTACGTATGTACACATTGTGGCCGCAAAGGCCATTTAGCAAAATATTGTTATGATAGATTAGGTCATTTTAATTTTGCTAAAAATAAAAATTTTTGGGTTCCTCAACATAAGACTAACCCCCGTGGACCCAAGAAAATATGGGTACCAAAACCCCCACCTTTTGCTTATGATGTAGGTGAGGGCTCTCACAAAACGTGAGAGAATTGGTGCCTTGATGGTGGATGCACTTGGGCTTGATGGACACATATCTAGATGCATAGCTATCAAGGAGCTTTGGTGGGACAACCACCATGTTAGGAGCTTTAGAGTTGGTAACAATTTCTAAACTCCTATTTTATTTATGTACATGCTTATTCATTTGATATCATATAGCATGTTCATGTTTTATGATTTATTGTGCTTCATGTGGTATGAACTAGTTTAAATGTAGATTTTATCAAAACTTGCATGTATACATGTACAAATAGTGAATTACAATTGACTCATATATGATTGAACTTCATGCTCATTTGTATCCATTATATGCATATGTATAGACTAGTTTTGATGATTCTCTTTTATACTTGTTTTTGCCTATTTTTATGCTTTACTTCATGTATATGTATTTTAATTCACATCTAATAAATATACATGTATACCCGTGAGTCTCTTGCCTTCATGCAAACATATTTAATAGACTCTTTTATATTTGGGATATGTATGTGTATTGTTAGGATTGGATTAATCATACATATACCATGAAGATTAGTGTTTTGATTAAAAATGATTTTTCGTGTTTTTGTTAAAAAATGTGACTTATGAGCTTCATTGACTATTTTCATAAAATGCTATTTACATGATCGTTTAACACTCATACTTTTGTTAAAATCATTTTTGAGCTTTATAGACCATGAGTGCTTAAATTTTTATGTATCTAGTTATGTTTATGAAAAACTTAAGATTTGATATATTTGAAGGATCTTTAACTAGTTTTCCAAAAATAATTTATACTAGTTATTTGTTCTTCAAATAATTTTTGAGATTGACACATGATTCTATTTTTCTCAAAATTTGATGCTTCATGATTTGAATATTAGTTTATATGTTAGTTTTTGTCAACACTAGGATTTATACTTGTACATATCGTGGGCCACAAATAAATCTATTTATATTTGTGCTTGAATGCTTATTTGAACCCATGAAATGTGCTTGTATTGCTTGGTTTTGATGATACATACATTTTTAAACTTATATTCCCAGTTTTTGGATTTGATTTATGATCATGTGTTTTCATTTCATGTATATGTGTATTTTGCCAAACTTTAAGATATACATGTATACCTCTTGAGTCATTTGCCTTTAATGCAAATCTATTTATATGAACTCAATTGTGTTTAAGAGATATGTATGTATACTTATTGTTGTCAAAACATATATATATCTTGAAATATATATTTTGTTTTCAAATATAAAAAAATGTGTGATGATTTAAAGGAATATTGAGATTTATTGACATTTCTTTTGCTTTATTCCTTGCTTGAAGGATTTCGTACTAGTCTTAAAACATTTTTATATTAACTAGTGCAATCTCTTCATATGGTAGAGTATATGATAAGCTTACTCTTCAATTGGTATCATTAGATATTTTCAATAGGTATCAATATGTTTTTTTTATACTCATATTTTGATTATATGTATGAATGCTTTCAAATTTAAATTATATCAATTTCTATTGGTATTATCTTTTCATACATATATGGGATCTATTTGCTAAGCTTAATTTAACTTTCAATTGTTCTTAAAGCATATGCAATATGTTTTCAAGATCGATATCAAAATAAAAACATGTTGATTTGATATCTCAAAATGTGTTTTATTAAGAAAACTTCAAAATTTTAAAGAAAAATTCAAAATTTTTTATTTGTATTTCCTATATGCAAGGAGAGCTTAACATCTCTCTTACATATGGATTCATGTTGAGTATATTGTAAATTGAGGAGCTTGACAACTCTTCTCTATATGATATACGTGTGTAGGGGGAGCTTCACATCTCCTCTTATGCATTACATATTATGTGTTATGTGAGTTAGGGCTTGTCATCCCTTCTTCATGTAATGCATATGTGTAGGGAAGCTAACTTAGCGTCTTCCTCTTCATGGATGTATATCGCATATTGATTGATTTGTATTACCCCTTCTTGATCTCTTTGTTTTTGACAAAAAGGGAGAGTAAAATTTGTTTGATTTGATTTTACTTTGAACCCTTTGTTGATGATTGACAAAAAGGGGGAGAAGTATTTGAGTATATATGCATGTTTTCATTACTTAAGGGGGAGTAGTATTTGTGTTCCTTGTTATTTATGCAAATATGTTTTGTTTTGCAAATAGGAGAAAAAGATTTATTTTGTTTCATCTCCATCATTTGCATACATATTTATGAGCTTCATTGTCATATATTATTATTTTGTGTTATGCATGAGTTAAGGGGGAGCTTCCTTGAAGCTTTACTTTAATCCATGCATATATAACTCCATGAGTTTTGTCATCATCAAAAAGGGGGAGATTGTTGGCCCAAAGGCCCATCACTCTAGTTTTGATGATGATCAACTCATGTAGTTATAATACTAATGATCTTGTGTTTAATTAGTGACAAATTCATTATCAAAATCTTAGTAGGTGCATAGCTCAACAAAGGATAAAATGTCAAGATTTGGAGCTAGCACGGTGTGATCCAAGGAGTTTTTGGATCAAGCTTGGACTAAATCAAGAAGATGAGAAGCCTTCAAGGGAAGACTTCAAGAAGATGAAGACTTGTGTCTAGGTATAAGATTTAGTTTTTGTTTTAGTTAAAAATGTAAAGGATAGATAGTTGGTGGATTGCTCAAGTATACCATGCACACACACTCTTGATTTACTTGTCTTTTCATAAAAGAATTTTTAGATTTAGAAAAGACTTTCATTTTGGAAAAACATAGTTTTGGTTTTTGGTATTCAAAGTTATATGTTTCAACCAAAACCTAATTTAGAGCTTAATGCCAAAAACATAGATATTTCATCTTGATTGTGTAGTGGATTATATCCATACACACTATGCTTTAAAAGTATATCTTGTTTTTGTATTTGATGAAGATTTGGAAAAACATGTTTTGGAAAAATATTATTTTGGAAAATACAGTTTTTATCTTGAGCCAAATATTTTCAAGTTACAAAAATAGTCCAATCTTTTATAACATGCCTTGATTTTGTGCAAGCATGTTTGTATATCAAAGTATATTGGTAAAACTATTTTTGTAGATTTTTAAGTATTTTATGGGATTTTATATGAGCCAAAAAGACAAACTTTTTAATCCCAGAAAACTGTTTCAGGCTTCGTATAAGTCGACTAGTGATCTTTTATAGTCGACTAATACAGGAGTCGGCCGACCGGACCGGTCGACCGACGTGCACAAACGTGCACGCCTTTGTATACTGGTGGACGGTCGACCGTGCCGGTCGACCGCTCCAGAGAGCAGTGCTCTCTGGAAAGTTCGGTCGACCGCACCGGTCGACCGTGGCTCCAACGGTCAGAAATCCGACCGTTGGCGGTCTACCGACAGTTCTGACAGATCCCAACGGCTAGTTTTCTGGCAGCCTATAAATTGGGGGTCTTGTCATTGTTTTGCCACAAGATTTTAGGAGAGCTTTGAGCCAGTTTTTCCCATTCTTTTAAAAGGGTTTTCTCCACAAATTTGAGTGCAAATTCTTCCAATCTAAAGGGAAGAATTTATCAAGAGTGTAGAAGAGATTTCTTGAGTTTTTCACCAAAGTTTCAATCCTTACTTTTCTCACACAAACACTTGAGCAACCATTGTCTATTCATCTTATAGGAGTGTTGTAGTGAGAGCTTTTATTGGTGATCAAGTGTTTAGATCACCAAGAGATCATTTCTTGTACTTTGAGGAGGCGGACGTGTGTGTCCGCGTTGTTTCGAGTTCGGGTGCGAACTTGTTGTACGAGGTGCGGCCTCGGCGAGCCGGTGGGCTTGCGGTGTGTACGGGACTAGGGAGTCCGAGGGCTTGTAGGTGTTGCGGCACCGAGGAGAGATCCATTGGGATCTTGCATAGTGGAAATCCTTCGTGTGTCGAAGGCGGGGATGTAGAGCAAGTGTGCTCGAACCTCGAAACATACCCTTGTGTTTGCGATTGCTCACTCTCTCTCTCTCTTTGTCGCTTTTATATCTTGCATGCTATTATTGTGCTTTCATTTACATGCTTGATATACATTGTGCTTAAATTGATATACTTGCTTGGGATTGTTGACTAACACTTGTATTTAACCAAGAGAGCCAACGCGGCACCTCAACCCATTCAAGGGGAATCTAGAGGAGTTTGTCCAGAGCCCTTCACGGGGAATTCGGCAACACTCTTTGGTTATACGTGGTGTTTAGTGTAAAAGTTTTAATTAGGTCATAATTGTTCTTAGCTTCCGCATTATTTGCATCATTCATCATTAAGTGACCATTAGATTAGCCATCACCTATTCACCCCCCCTCTAGGTGAACCTACAAATATTTGCTATCAATTTTGTGAAGAAAAATCTCTGAAAAGAGTAGGAAAAACTGGCTCTAAAAGTCTCCAAAAATCTTAATCAAAACAGCCCCCAAATGCCCCATTTTATAGAGTCTGGAAAACTAGCCGTTGGGGTCTGACAAAGCTGTCGGACGACCGCCTGGTCATCCGGCCAATGGTCATATTTCAGACCGTTGTGCCATCGGCCGACCGGTCGGCCGACCGAGGCCAGGATACAGAGAGCAAGTCTCTCTGTCCGGTCGGCCGCCCGGCCGACCGGGGCCTTTCCAGAGAGCAGAGCTCTCTGGACGGTCGACCGGGTCGGTCGGCCAGCCCTCCTGCCAGAACTGGCGTGCACGTCTGTGCACGTCGGTCGACCGTCCCGGTCGACCGGCTTAAGCCAGAACAGACAACTTAGGGATTTAAAACTTGGTCTTTTGATTAAAATAAAATCCCATAAAATACTGAAAAATCTACAAAAATATTTTTACCAATATACTTTGATAAACAAACATGCTTGCACAAAATCAAGGCATGTTATAAATGATTTGGACTATTTTTGTAACTTGGAAATATTGGCTCAAAAGAAAATAGTATTTTCCAAAACTTGATTTTTCTAAAACTTGTTTTCCAAAACTTCACCAAATACAAAAATAAGATATTTAAACTACTTTTAAAGCATAGTGTGTATGGATATGATCCACTACACAAATAAGGTGAAATATCTATATTTTTGACATTAAGCTCTAAACATGATTTTGGATAAAAGATATGTAAACTTGAAAACCAAAATCCAAACATGTATTTTCTAAAATAGAAAATCTTTTGTAAAAAACAAAACTATCAAGAGTGTGTGTGTATATGTACTTGAGCAATCCACCAACTATTCTATCCTTTACATTTTAACTAAAACAAAATCTTCTAAAAACAAACCTAGACTCAAGTCTTCATCTTCTTGAAGTCTTCACTTGAAGCCTTCTTGACTTGGTCCAAACACCGTGCAAACTCCAAACTTGACTTTAAATCCTTTGTTGAAGCTATGCACCTACTAAGATCTTAATCATGAATCTGTCACTGATTAAACACAAGATCATTAGTACTATAACTACATGAGTTGATCATCATCAAAACTAGAGTGATGGGCCTTCGGGCCAACAGTGCTACCAAAAATAATAGGTGAGTCACTATGGGGGGTTATGTTATTACTGTCAATAGAATTATACCATTTATATATTATTCTTAATATGTGTAATATGATACAGTAATAAGTGTTCCGAATTATATCAGTGTGTATAAGTAACATGTAGCAAGTTTTAATTACTTTATATTTATTTTTAAATATAATAATAACAGTAACATAACAGTGTCGTGATGAATATGAATACGTAGATATGAAGTATGCAGTATAACCATACTATAGTGTGATGCTTATACAGTAATAGTTTCTATAGGGTATACATGAAACAAGAATACATGAAATGCAGTGTAGACGTGTACAAGAAGAGTGTGTCACCACATGAAGTGTACAAGTATCAGAAAGTGTAACAAGATATACATGTGACATGATAGTGGATGAAATATCAGGAATAGTAACAAGTACAACTGCAAAGTAATATACATGAATCAGACAAGTTATGTTATTTATACAATAATAACAATCAGTACCTATTATTTTAATCAATATCTTTTAGTGTCACATACCACCGACAGTTCATAATGGTGCCCACTCCAAACGAACCCATCCCGACATAGCATACGGATACCATTATCCGGACGAGAGAGTGACCAAATAACAAGTGTTCCCGACGTTACTATTGCTTCTACTATTTTATTATGTTAAGTGAAAACCCAATGATCCAGGAGCTCTAGTCAGGTGGGTGTACCCCGTGCATATCCGAGATCACAGCCTTAAACAGACCTCTGGCTGCTGAGACCAGGGCCAGCCCACTAAGACTATAACAAGTTACAGGAAAAGAAAAAAGGGAGCTCATTGAGCTATAACAGATGGTAGCCAGCACTACCCCGTCCCCTGCAGTGGGAAAATAATAGATTCAGCATCCACCCGACAAGACCTAAATAACCGTCAAGTCTCCCCATCCCTATGTTACATTATATTTAAACTACACAGTGTTTCAGGAACAAGAACAATGCATGGTACATGTGATACGATAATAGGACATGAGCTCTATTGATAGCATGAAACAAGATAATGAAAAATGAGAAATAAGAGATGTGAGATTCTAGAGGTGGCCCCCGTGGCTTAGATCCGCGTAGCACATTGTTCCACATATCGTATATCAACAACTCACATGTTTAATAATAGAGTACCATATCAGGATTACAAGATATAGTAATGTAACAAGAATACTGAAATATCCATGTAACAAGAATACATAAACAATCAAATCATGTACACAGGTGAATTCATATGACAAGTACATGTAATAACAGTGTAGAGTACCCGTGTAACAGTGATACAAGTACCAGAAGTACTAGTGTAGCGTATCAATGTAATTAGTGATACAAATATATGAAATGATAGTGTTCAGTGTAACTAGTATCTATATAAAATAACAGTGTTCAGAGTACTAGAGTGCTCAGGTAACAATGATACTAGCACATGAAATAACAGTGTTTGTGTAACAATGGTACATGAATATGATATAATAATGTCTAGTGTAAAAATATCTGTGTAACTGTGATATAGGTACATGAAATGATAGTGTCCAACAAGTGTATACATGAAACACTATGTCTAGCGTACTGGAATGTCTAGTGTACTAGATGATACAAGTAGAGACAGTAATAATGTCCGTGTAACGATGATACAAGTATATAAAATAATAGTGGTCTAATGTAGTAGAATATTTATGTATCGGTGACCGCGTCAAAGTGATATAGTTAACATGGATATGTGTCAATTTATCACTATTTTGTTATAACGATTTCAATATTATTAACATGATCGATATCTCAAAGTGATTAAATACAACTATCTTTGTTATCATATGTAGAATGTTTATTATTTATAATTCTAGATTTTCTTTATTGACATCTTTTAATTACTCAATCTTTTATTATTTTATTGAACATGTTTAATGAGTAACATGCATATTCTAATGACAATAATTTTTGTGGTAATTACAATTTATTAAATAATATTTACAGTGGTTTACTAATAATCACAATTTATTATATAAATCAATCAATTAATTTTATTAAATATAATAAAATATAATTTATAAAAGAAAAACACTCACATAGGCAGAATTGTCCAATTCGCAGTCCGGGTGCTCCAGATATAGCTCAAACACTAAAATCAATAAATATGAGTTAAATATGTAATAATTGAAATCACACCTAGAGGGGGTGAATAGGTGTAATGCTAATCAATATACAAATAATGCACAAATTAAAAATGAGATGATGCAACGATCACTCAAAACAAGATTAGAAGCCATATACCCCGTGAAGAGCTCTGAACTTCTTCCTCGTGATTCCTCTAAATAAGAGTTTGAGGTGCACAATGCAATCTTATTGTAAGAGTATAGATCGACAATATAAGAATGAATGAATAGATAGTAAAAGAAACAAGTAAGCCAATCGCAAACACAGAGATTGGTTTCGAGGTTCGAGCACTCAGCTCTACGTCCCCGCCTTCACCCAGAAGGATTTTCGATCCACTAGAATTTTCATAAAGGATTACAATCACTAGGGAGTACTCAACTCCTCCATCACACTCCTCTAGTTCAGAGGTAGTGTAGCCACAAGTACAATAATCACTTGGTGATCAAAAGACCACAAACTCTCTTTTGAAAAATTTTTCTTTACAAAACCCTAGAGAATAATATGTAGGATTGAAGCTCAAAGTTTGTAAGTGAAAATAAAACAAAGTAGAAGAGAGATTTAATTCAAAACTTCAGAAATAAAACAGAGATTAGAGTACAAAAGACTGAGAGTAAAACACTTCTTTAAAGAATACTCAAACTTTGAAAATTTTGTAATAGTTGTTGTATTTCACTTCAACCCCAACCACCCCTATATGTAGGATTTAGGTAGGGATTAAAGGGTAAACATCTATCTGGACTAAGTAGGTATAATTTGACCAAAATCCAGCATAATCCATGTTTTTAAGATAAAAACTACATTCTAAAATAGGTTTAAAAATCTTGCCGTTTGGCCAGAGATGCAGAACACGATTGACCGGTTTTCAAATAATATGACCGTTGGCTGACTCCGGTGGACCGCCCAGTCGACCGGCCCAAACAGAGAGTTTGGGTCTATCAGTCGGTCGACCGCTCGGTCGACCGTAATGGGGGTCCGGTCGACCGCTCGGTCGACCGGGGAACGTGCACACCTGCACACCCCATAGGTCAGGATTGTGGTCGACCGCTCGGTCGACCGTTCTGACCTATAACAGAGCGGTCGACCGCAATAGGTAATAAGCAGAAAACAGGTTAGAAATCTGATTTGAAGATATGTTATTTTCAAAGGGATTTTTGTAAAGGCTTTGCAAAATACAATAAGCTAAGTATGCATATACTGAAATAGGACTTAAAGTATTTTATCAAGAGTCAAAAATAATCTTTTGAAAACACGTGCAATTTGTGTGTGTAGGATATTTGAGCTTCAATACTATATACTATTCTTTAACAAACTAATAACACAATGATCCACAGGTAGGCGTCTCTGAACCGCACTCTTATCCTATGAGAGAGTCCTCTTGAGCCATCAACCTTGTAACATGCTTGAGAACTCTTGAGCCATCAATACCTATACTAACCTGAAATTCATACTAGAACCTTTATTAATACCAAATAGCTTTTATATGTTTTGTTATCATCAAAACACATAAACCGGAGAGTGTAACCTTTGGGCCAACAATAATAATATCTAAATTGTAAATATTCTAATTTACTAGGGTTTTATGTAAAATTACCTTTGTTGGTTTTAAAATGGGTTCGAGTTGCTAACGGGTCGAGTTTCCTCTTAATCCGAAACCCAAATCCAATAATATAAGTGGTTTTAGGTTAAAAGGTTAATGGGTATTGGGCTTGTGGGTTTAGATTCAATGGAAGAGAGAGAATAAGAGAGAAGGAGATAGGGGAGCAGGGTAGCGTTTGCTGCCCTGGGCATGGCCGCGCGGCTGCGCGACCACGGTGACCACTGGCGGTGACAGCCAGAGCGCCGTCGCCGACGATCAGGTTGCAAAAGGAGAGCGGGAGGAGAAAGATTTGGAAGGAGATGGGAAAAAGAAGAAGAAGAAGAGGATGAGGAGAAAGAGAGAAAGCTTGAAAGAGGATAGGTGGGAGAAAATAGTGGAAAGATGGGGTGGATGGCCGGCTATGCATGGCCAGCGGCAGCCCTGACTGTCAGCCGGTGGTAGGCATAGAGAAAAAGTTGTAAGGGAGAAAGGGAGTGGTTGAGAGAGAGATAGAGTGAGATGGAGAAAGAGTGAAAGATAGAGAGAGAGAGAGTTAGAGAGAGTAAATGTTATTGGGAAAATAGAGAGAGAGAGAGAGAGAAAGAGTGATTTATGGGAGAAAGAAAGAGAGGGAAGAGGCGGTGGTGAAAGTCGGCTAGCTTGAGGGGAAAAAAAAGAAGAATTGTAAGAGAAAAAATGAAATCAAAAATTTAATAGTATTTTATTAATATTATTTTAGAGAGTCAAAATTTAACTTCTTCCGAACAGTTCTCAAAAATTCTGCAAAATAGATAATATTATCCGAGGAACAATGTGAAATTAAATTCTAGAAATCTTGTCTGGTTTACAAATTAAAACTCCTGAAATACATCGCTCATACCGGTCGACACCGGTTCAGCCGAATTTTCGATTAATTCAAAAAAATCTCCAAAAATATGCTAAAGTAAAAAAAAAATATAATTTTGAAGAACAATATGAAAGCAGATTTCAGAAACTCAACTCTAATTGTAAATTAAAAATCATAGAGTCAATTATTGGTCTGGTCGATACCAAATGCGGAGATTTTTTAAAATAATTTAGAAAAATTCTGAAAATTCTGAAAAATCTAAAATATTGTAAACTAATATCTGAAACTGGCTCAATCTGATTACCATGAATGTCAAATCAACTTTGTACACTGTATTAAGTACTGATACTGTGATACTTAAATCAAGGATCGAGGGGTTACACAACTTCCCAGGAATGTAGAAGTGGATCCTAATGTCACAAACCAATGAAATATGTCAAACTTTATTACGAGTATTCATTGTATATTACTATCTCAATGCAATAAGGCGGTGAGGTGATCAGGTGGGGGAGTGGCGAACTGACGGCGGTCGCCGCGGAAGGAGGGGGCTCGGTCGGATATGAAAAACTGGAGAAGAAGAAGAGGAGCATTTTGGACTTTTTTGTAAAAGTGTCAAAAAACTGATGACACTCTTGTAATAATCGGGTGGGTATGTTAATTAATTTGGTGGGGGCCAATATGTGCTCCGCTCAGCGAGAGGCCAAAAACAGAAATTGTTGTCCAAGAGTGGCGGCGAGCGGCAGACATCGAGGCGGTGCCGGCAAGGTAGAGAGGGCAGTCCAATTTAAACCCTGGTGGTTAATTTCCTAATCTAAATCAAGGTGTGATTTTGTTTCAAGATTTTGCTGGTTTTAGTTGAAGTCATCAAAGAAGCGATTTTGTTTCAAGATCTTCCTTCAATATCAAAGTTTACTCTGATTTTTGTGTGTTCTTTTATTTTACCTTCAATTGCTTAAAGATTTACTTCCAAGCGGCTTTGACGGCGACGAGCGGTGAGGCGGTGTCTGCAGCTAGAGAGCGCCGCCTACTCTTTGATTGTTGTGTTCAAGATAATTTCAAAAAAAATTGTTAACTAAAGATTCGGTTAGGTTTCAATTGAATGGGGAATTTTGATCATTTTCATTTTTTTGATTAGGAATTTTTTTATTGTTAATTCGATATTTTAGTAACTGAAAAATTAGACTGATTGTTAGTTAGAAATTGTTCGAATTCTATTGAAAATTTAGTTTCTGATTCGTATATGAAACTGTTCGACCCTGTAAAAAATTACAGGCTTTAGAAAACTATAAACTTGCCAACCCAAAAGCGCAGATTTTTTATTTTCTTCGACAACATATCCAAACCTCCGGAACGAAACTCAAATTATAAGTATACACACACATATACATGTTCTATTCATGTATAATACATGTAGTATGCGATGCGCATAACACACACAGAGACAGAGAGTGATACTTGGCTACTTTTGGAAGGATTTGAACGTGAATCATTTTCACTCAAATCAATGCTACGATATTCAAATACAAGATTCACTCAGTTGAAGTTGATCTATATTAATTAAAGTAACTAAAAATAAAAATTAAGTATTTTGTAATTTTCTTGTCTATGCATCAAATAGGCACAATATGGATGGCTGAAAGTAGCATGTTACTTAGATCTATGACTTTAGACATACAAATTCTCGATCTGACTATTTGATCAAGATCTAAACATTTAAAAACTCTCACACACCTACTTTTGTTAAGTTGCAAATATTCTATAATGTTAAACTAACCAACTCACTATTTCAACCATTCATTTTGCGCCTAGAATAAGAAAAAAAAGGTATTCAAAACACTTGAGTTTTTATTTTAAACACTCTTAACAATATGAATCAACTGATCTTCAATTTAATAGCCTAACATTGAACTTGAATGAGAATGATTCATCTCCATATCTTTTCAAAGGACCCAATGAATGTGTGTGCTGGCAGGTGTATACTTCCACATAAACACATCATTGGTAAATCATCTTATCAAACAAATGGTTAACATATGCTGTTATAAATTCTATCATGTATACATGTATACATAGTAATGAAGGTTCACCTAGAGGGGGGTGAATAGGTGAAGGCTAATCTAATGGTCACTTAATGATGAATGATGCAAATAATGCGGAAGCTAAAAACAATTATGACCTAAATAAAACTTTTACACTAAACACTATGTATAATACAAGAGTGTTGCCGAATTCCCCGTGAAGGGCTCTGGACAAACTCCTCTAGATTCCCTTGATTGGGTTGAGGTGCCGCGTTGGCTCTCTTGGTTGAATACAAGTGTTAGTCAACAATCCCAAGCAATATATCAATATGAGCACAATGTATATCAAGCATGTAAATGAAAGCACAATAAATAGCATGCAAGATATAAAAAAGACAAGAGAGAGAGTGTGAGCAATCGCAAACACAAGGGTATGTTTCGAGATTCGAGCACACTTGCTCTACATCCCCGCCTTCGACACACGAAGGATTTCCACTATGCAAGATCCCAATGGATCTCTCCTCGGTGCCGCAACACCTACAAGCCCTCGGACTCTCTAGTCCCTTACACACCGCAAGCCCACCGGCTCGCCGAGGCCGCACCTCAATCAACAAGAGTTCGCACCCGAACCCTAAACAACCACGAGCACACTTGCCCGTCTCCTCAAAGAACAAAGAAAAGATCTTTGGTGATCACAACACTTTGATCACCTAAAGCACTCTCACTACAACACACCTATAGGATGTATAATCAATGGATGCTCAAGTGTGGTGTGAAAAAACAAGTAAGAGAATGGTGGTGAAAAACTCAAAGACTTTCTTTTAAACACTCTTGATAAATCTCTCCTTTTGATTGGAAATATTTGCTCTAAATCAAGTGGAGGAAAACCTCTAAATAGTTCAGGAAAAACTGGTGAAAACCCACTTGAAAATCTTAGCTCAAAACAATGACAAGACCCCCAATTTATAGGCTGCCAGAAAACTAGCCGTTGGGATCTGTCAGAACTGTCGGTCGACCGGCCCGGTCGACCGCCAACGGTCAAAAATCCGACCGTTAGAGCTACCGGTCGACCGACCCGGTCGACCCAGAAAAACAGAGAGCGATCTCTGAATTCCGGTCGACCGCCCCGGTCGCCCGGCGCACTGCCAGATCAAACGTGCACGTCCGTGCACGTCGGTCGACCGACCCGGTCGACCGACTTCAGGGTTAGTCGACTTATAAGCTAGTATAAGTCGACTAGCAGAAGCCTGAAACAATTTTTCTGGGATTAAAAAGTTAGTCATTTTTTGCTCAAATAAAATCCCATAAAATACATAAAAATCTACAAAAATAGTTTAACCAATATACTTTGATATACAAACATTCTTGCACAAAATCAAGGCATGTTATAAAAGATTGGACTATTTTGTAACTTGGAAATATTTGGCTCATGATAAAAACTGTATTTTCCAAAACATGTTTTTCAAACATATTTTTCCAAATCTTCATCAAATAAAAAAAACAAGATATACTTTTAAGGCATAGTGTGTATGGATATGATCCACTACACAATCATAATGAAATATCTATGTTTTTGACATTAAGGTCTAAACTTGATTTTGGTTAAAAGATAAGTACACATGAAAATACCAAAATCCAAACAAGTATTTTGTCACAAAGAAAAATCTTTTTTCTTAAACTAAAAAATCTTTTATGGAAACAATTCTAAATCAAGAGTGTGTGTGCATGGTATACTTGAGCAATCCACCAACTATCTATCCTTTACATTTTACTCTAAAACAAAAACAAAATCTTATACCTAGACACAAGTCTTGATCTTGAAGCCTTCCCTTGAAGTCTTCTTATCTTCTTGACTTGGTCTAAGTTTGATCCAAAAGCTCCTTGGATCACACCGTGCTAGCTCCAAATCTTGACATTTTATCCTTTGTTGAGCTATGCACCTACTAAGATCTTGATAATGAATCTGTCACTAATTAAACACAAGATCATTAGTAAACATAACTTCATGAGTTGATCATTATCAAAACTAGGGTGATAGACCTTTGGGCCAACAATCTCCCCCTTTTTGATGATGACAAAACACATGAAGTTATATATGCATGGATTAAAGTAAAGCTTCAAAGAAGCTCCCCCTTAACTCATGCATACAAAATAAATAATAGATATGACAATGAGGCACATGAATATGTATGCAAGTATGGAGATAAAAACATGCAACAAGCATAAATCAAAATCTTTTTCTCCTATTTGCATACAAAACTTATATGCATAAATAACAAGGAAGACAAATACTTCTCCCCCTTAAGCAATGAAAACATGCATATAAACTCAAATACTTCTCCCCCTTTTTGTCAATCATCAACAAAGGGTCAAAGTAAAATCAAATCAAACAAATTTTTCTCCCCTTTTTGTCAAAAATAAAGAGATCAAGAAGGGGTAAATCAATCAATAAGGATTATATGCGATATACATTCATGAAGTGGAAGACGCTAAGTTAGCTTCCCTACACATATGCATTACATGAAGAGGGATGACAAGCCCTAACTCACATAACACATATTATGTAATGCATAAGAGGAGATGTGAAGCTCCCCCTACACACGTATATCATATAAAGAAGAGTTGTCAAGCTCCTCAATTTATAATATACTCAACATGAATATATATGTAGAAGAGATGTTAAGCTCTCCTTGCATATAGGAAATACAAATCAAAACATTTTTTTTTAATTTTTCTTAAAAAAATTTTTAAAGGTATCAGAGCTCTTGTAAAGCAAACAAATTTTTAAGATACCAAATTGAACAATAATCATTATCATATTGATACCAATTGAAATTAACAAATATGAAGTTGAAACATATTGATACCAATAGTAAACATAATGATCCAAAAATTTATTTTTCATCATAAACTTTGTGCTTTTAAAATGTGAACCAATTGAAAGTTAAGCACATGAAAATCATATATATGTATGAGAAATGAGATATACCAAGTGAAATTGATACATACATATATAGAAAACAAAATATGAATATATACAAAATAAGTTCATATTGATACCAATTGAAACGATTCAAAGATACTAATTGACATAACAATAAGATCAAGTGTATAACTCATAACCTACCACCCTTCATATGCTCAAGATAGAAGATTTTCAATGAAGCATACAAGGCATAATCGCCCATCCATCCTCCATTGAAGGTAGGGGTTTTCAAAAATAGGTTTGAAAATATTTTAGCATTGAAAATCACTACCAAAAGAAGAAAATTAACTAGTGTAAAGATAATTTTTGAAAAACTAGTTAAAGATCCTTCAAAATACAATAAATCATATGTTTTCATGAAACAAAACTAAATACACAAAGTTTTACACTCAAGATCGATTAAGCTCATAAAAGTGTTCATGAATCAAAGTCATGACAAAATAAATAAAGTGTGAGTGTTCAAAAATCATGTGTTTAGCATTTCATGAAAATAGCATTGAGGCTCAAAATGATCAAGAATCCTATTTTATCAAACAAATCATGAAAAATCATTTTTTCATAAAAACACTAATCTTCATGGTATATGTATGATTTATCAAAACTAACAATACATATACATATCCCAAACATAAAAGAGTCTATTAAATAATTTGCATGAGGCAAGAGACTCACGGGTATACATGTATATTTATAGATTTGAATAAAATGCATATACATGAAGTAAAAACATGAAAATGGCAAAACATGTATAAATGAAAGAATCATCAAAACTAGGCTATACATGTGCATATAGCGAGTACAAATGAACAATGAAGTGCAAACGTGTATGAATCAAATGTGGCTCACTACTTGTACATGTATAAATCCAAGTTTTGACAAATACTATATCTAAACAAGATTTTACCACATAAAGCACAAAAAAAATAAAACATGAAATGCTATATGATTCACAAATGAATAAGCATGTACAAAAAAAATAGGAGTTTAGATATTGTTACCAACTCCAAAGCTCCAAACATGGTGGTCTTCCCACCAAACCTCCTTGATAGCGGTGCTCCAAATATGTGTCCTTTTAGTTCAATTGCACCTACCATCAAGGCACCAAATCTCTCACGTCTTGAGAGATCCCTCACCTACATCAAAAACATGGGGTGGGAGTTTTGGTACCCATTTTTCTTGGGTCCACGGGGTTAGCATTTAATGGAACCCAGCAATTTTTCTTAGCAAAATTTAAAGCATATATCTTATCATAACAAAATTTTGCTAAATGGCCTTTGCGGTCACAATGTGTACATTGTACACCTTAGTATGCTTATGTGTATGTGTATGATCGTGACGTGCAACATAAGCATATGCATGATGATGTTGTGCATGAATGTGTGGAGTTTGTTTCTTTGAAAACAAGGACTCAAATTCTTATGATTAAATGCACAATTGCTCAAAGTTGAGCTCAAACAATTAATCCTATTTTTCAAAACATTTACTTCATTTGATCAATAGAAGTGGTGGCATGTAAAGCATGATCAAAAGTCTTTTTCTTTTTAGAAACTTTTTCTTGTTCCTTTCTTTTTCAAAAATTTTCTTTTCAAACAAGAATTTTCTTGAAAAACAATTTCCTTGTTTTTCCACCAAAGCAATTTTATCTTTCAAAATCATATTTCCTTCACATAAATCATTCAATTTAGACATCAAGAAAATATTCTCATTTTTCAAAGTTTCATTTTCTTTTCTAAACATGCAATGTTACTTCTAAATGTATCATGTTCTACATGCATGCAATCAATGTTCTTTTTCAAATTTTATTTTCCTTTTAATCATGTCATATTTTCTAGCAATAGATGACAAAAAGTAGATAGCTCATCATGTGACATGTCCTCATCCTCGGATTCGGTAGTTACCTCAAGGGGGTTATCCCCTGGACCATGTAGCACAAGTTGGAGGTGTTGCTTCCAACGTCGAATCGCTCCCCGCATAGTATTGTTTCATTCTCGCCAAGGGAGATCAAGGTATTCCAAACTACAAAAGCCAAATCAAGATTAGCAACCCTAGATAAATAAGCATCATTTAGGGTAGATCTTAAAGCATGTAGGGCTTTGCATTAGCCTCAAAATTCTTACCATCTAACAATATGCATTATTAGTAGTGGCAAGATAAACATGAATGCCTAAGGCCTTGAGGTACAAGGACATCTTCACCTTCCATATATGGATGTTAACAATGTCAAACATGGGTGGTGACATGAAGTCCATGGTGTGTGTACAAAAATATTGTGATTAGCCTAAAAATAAGGATCTTTAACTCTAGGTTGTTAGACCCAAATCAGAGTACCAAGCTCTGATACCAATTGAAGGTTCATCTAGAGGGGGGGTGAATAGGTGAAGGCTAATCTAATGGTCACTTATGATAATGATGCAAATAATGCAGAAGCTAAAAACAATTATGACCTAAATAAAAATTTACACTAAACACTATGTATAATACAAGAGTGTTGCCGAATTCCCCGTGAAGGGCTCTGGACAAACTCCTCTAGATTCCCTTGAATGGTTGAGGTGTCGCGTTGGCTCTTGGTTGAATACAAGTGTTAGTCAACAATCCCAAGCAATGTATCAATATGAGCACAATGTATATCAAGCATGTAAATGAAAGCACAATAAATAGCATGCAAGATATAAAAGAGACAAAGAGAGAGAGTGTGAGCAATCGCAAAACACAAGGGTAGTTTCGAGGTCGAGCACACTTGCTCTACATCCCCGCCTTCGACACACGAAGGATTTACAATGCAAGATCCCAATGGATCTCTCCTCGGTGCCGCAACACCTACAAGCCCTCGGACTCTCTAGTCCCTACACACCGCAAGCCCACCGGCTCGCCGAGGCCGCACCTCAATCAACAAGCGCACCCGAACCCTAAACAACCACGAGCACACTTGCCCGTCTCCTCAAAGAACAAAGAAAAGATCTTTGGTGATCACAACACTTTGATCACCTAAAGCACTCTCACTACAACACACCTATAGGATGTATAATCAATGGATGCTCAAGTGTGGTGTGAGAAAAACAAGGAAGAGAATGGTGGTGAAAAACTCAAAGACTTTCTTTTAAACACTCTTGATAAATCTCTCCTTTTGATTGGAAATATTTGCTCTAAATCAAGTGGAGGAAAACCTCTAAATAGTTCAGGAAAAACTGGTGAAAACCCTTGAAAATCTTAGCTCAAAATAATGACAAGACCCCAATTATAGGCTGCCAGAAAACTAGCGTTGGGATCTGTCAGAACTGCCGGTCGACCGGCCGGTAGACGCCAACGGTCAAAAATCCAACTGTTGGAGCTACCGGTCGACCGACCCGGTCGACCCAGAAAAACAGAGAGCGATCTCTGAATTCCGTCGACCGCCCCGGTCGCCCGGCGCACTG